>PVIA01014046.1:0-28850 GCA_004024845.1 Tonatia bakeri
AGCTGTGCAGAAGCTTTTTATTTTGATGAAGTCCCATTTGTTTATTCTTTTCCTTATGTCCCTTGCTCCAGAAGACATATCAGTGAAAATATTGCTGCATGGGATATCTGAAGTTTTCCTGCCTATGTTCTCCTGTGGGACTTTCATGCTATCACAACTTATCTTTAAGTCTTTTATCCATCTTGAGTTTATTTTGCTGGATGGTGTAAATTTGGGGTTGAGTTTCATTTTTTTTTTTACATATAGCTGTCCAGGTCTCCCAACAGCATTTGTTAAAGAGGCTATTTTTACTCCATTTTATGCTCCTGCCCCCTTTGTCAAATACTGATTGACCATAGAGACTTGGGTTTATTTCTGGGCTTGCAATTATGTTCCATTGTTCCATGTGTCTGTTCTCATGCCAGTACCAGGCTGTTTTGACTACAGTGGCCTTGTAATGTACTTTGCTATCAGGTATTGTGATCCCTCCTACTTCATTCTTATTTCTCAAAATTGCTGCAGCTATTCAGGGTCATTTATGGTTCCATATAAATTTGTGAAATGTTTGATCGATATCTGTGAAATATGTCATTGGTATTTTAATAGGGATTGTGTTAAATCTATAAATTGCTCTGGGTAGTATGGACATTTTGATGATGTTAATTCTTCCAATCCATGAGCACAGTATATGCTTCTATTTATTTGTGTCTTCCTTAATTTCTTTCTTTAGTGTTCTGTAGTTTTCTGCATATAGGTCTTTTACCTCCTTGGTTAGGTTTATTCCTAGGTACTTTATTTTTCTTGTTGCTATGGCAAATGGGATTTTTTCCCTGATTTTTGTTTCTCATATTTCATTGCTGGTGTACAAAAAATGCCTTCAATTTCTGAATATTGACTGCATAACCCACTGTTTTGTCAAATTCACTTATTAGGTCAAGTAGTTTTTTGATGGAATCTATAGGGTTTTCTAGGTACACTGTCATGTCATCTGCAAACAATTACAGTTTTACTTCCTCCTTTCCAATTTGGATGCCTTTTATTTATTTTTCTTGCCTGATTGTTGTGGCTAGGACTTCTAACACTATGTTGAGTAGAAGTGGTGAAAGCAGACACCCTTTTCTTCTTCCTGATCTTAGTGGGAAATGCCCAAACATTTTTAGTTTTTGTCCATTAAGTCTTATGTTGGCTATAGGCTTCTCATATACGGCCTTTATTATGTTGAGGTATGCTTCCTCTACTCCCACTTTACTGAGTGTTTTTATGATAAATGGGTGCTGTACCTTATCAAATGCTTTTCCCACATCTATTGATTTGATCATGTGATTTTTGTGTTTTTGTTTATGTGATGTATTACATTTATTGACTTGTGAATATTGTACCTCCCTTGCATCCCTAGTATGAATCTCACTTGGTCATGGCATTTGATCTTTGTAATGTATTTCTGGATGTGGTTTGCCAATATTTTGTTGGCAAACTGTATCTATCAAATGTGAACATTTGGGTTAGAAATGAAAGGATTTTGGAGTACAAGGATGTCCTTCAGGGCCAGAGACAAAGGTAATAAGACAGCCATATCTTTGAAACTTGCAATATGAACATCTGAGTGTTTCATTTCTAATGCTAGAAATTATTTTGGGTGGTACTTTACAGGGTGTTAAGGCTTCTTATGCACTCTTTTTATAATGGGAACTCATAAAATATTCATGAAATTTGTCTCCAAAACCCATACTCTTTATTTCATTCAAACAGCACATAGGTTTCATTTGTGTTGTTTTGTTCTTCAATAAAGTATTTTAAATATATAAGCTCACTCTGCTTATATGCTATATTTTAAAGAATTCTATATGGTTTGGTTTAATTCCAAATCCCTTCAAGAAGCATTTGTTAATTATTCAAGGGATATGTGCAGTTTCTTGCCTAAATAAGCTTGATTTATGATACATGACATTGAAGGGAGTAATGGGCAGTTTTCAATACCTTGTGGTTAATGTGATAGTGATCTGAAAATAAGGGTCTTGAATGATGAGACAAACAGAGGTTAAGAAGCACTTCTTGTAGGAAGATTTTATCTGAGCCTCAAAACATAAGAGCAGTGTGAAGGTCATTTCAGATGAGAAGGGCACAGATGGCAGAAAGATATTCCTATTAGGCAGATGAATTTGGTTGAAGCATTGTTCATAATAGCAATCAGAAGAAAGTAAGCCAATAATTAGATGAAGATGCAGGCTTACAGGGCTAAAAAATTTACTCAGTGGGGAGGCTTTAAAGATCTTGGAGCAGATAAATAATATAATGAAGGAAACCAAATACTATTTGATAAGAAGATCGGCATATTTTGCCATGTATAATGCATGTTTTTTTGCCCATATTTTTGAGGGAAAAATAAGGATGTGTACTACATATGGGTATAATGATTACATACCATGGGTATAATAATAGGTACAATAATCTTGTGTATAATGTGCACAAAAACATGGATGCACATTATACTTGGTGAACTATGGTAACTTTTTACATCTGGGTGCTATGGTCTGAACATTTGTGTCTCCCTAAAATCCACATCAAAATCATAACCCACAATATTGGTGGTATTGGAAGGTAATTAGGTCATGAGAGCTTTTTCCTCATAAATGGGATTAGAATTCACATCAAAGAGATCTCACAGAATTGTCTAGCCCCTTCCACCATATAAGGACACAGTGTGGCATCACTGACAGAAAGAGATAATAGACTGAGATGTTTTTTCCCAATGCAAAACCACATATTTTCATTGGACTTTCTCTTCACTCTAGATTCAATTAATGAAGAGAAGATCCCCTAACTTGAATCTTAACTAAGTTCCACTTGGCTCAACTATATGACTGACATTCTCACTTGGATATCTAGAAGGCACATCCAATGTAATTCTGTGTAACAGATGCCTTAATTTCTACTCACTGACAATTATTTCCTGAATCTTCCTCATCTCCATAAATGTCATCACTATCTCCCCAAATACTCAGGTGAAAAATCCAGAATCATCCTTGATCACTCTATTTCCTTCACTGCACCACCATCACAGCTATCATCCAGTCCATCAGCAAATGCTCTGACCTCCACCTGAAAAAAATACATTCCACATCTGTTTACTTCTATTTATTTCTAGTATTTTCACCCCAGTCTAGTCACTGTTACCTTCAGTCCTGATGATTGCAAAAGTCCCCCACCTTGCTGTTTCCCTTCTACTTTTGCTCCTCTATAATCCACACAAAAGCCAGAATACTACTTTAAAAACATGCCACATTTTGGTTATATTTTGCTTGTTTGTTTGTTTTGTTGTTTAGGTTCCTGTTAAAGGTGAGATTATATGATATTTGTCTTTCACTATGTGGCTTATTTTGCTTAGCATAATGCTTTCCATTTCCATCCATGCTCTTGCAAAGGGTAGGAGTTCCTTCTTTCTTTCTGCTGCATAGAATTCCACTGTGTAAATGTACCATAGTTTTTTGATCCATTCATTTACTGATGGGCACTTAGATTGCTTCCAGCACTTGGCTATTATAAATTGTGCTGCTATAAACATTGGGGTGCATAGGTTCTTTTGGATTGGTGTTTCAGGGTTCTTAGGATATAATCCTAGCAGTCGAATTGCTGGGTCAAAAGGCAGATAGATCCATTTTTAGTTTTCTGAGAAAATTCCATACTGTTTTCCATAGTGGTTGTACCAGTCTGCAAACAGGCTGACCAGAGGGGAAAAGGGAGGGAATTTCAGGGAAAATGGGGAAGGGTTTACAAGAACAAGTGTAAAGGTCACATGGACAAAAACTTGGGGGGGGGGTGAAAATGGGAGGGAGATGGGGAGGGCTGGAGGGTTGACTGGGATGGAAGTAAAGGACAGAAAACTGTACTTGAACAACAATTAAATAAAAAAGAAAAATATGCCACATTTGTTCAAACCCTTCAGTAGCCTCCTATCACATTAGAATAAAATCTAAATTCTGTGATCTATTAGGTTGCCCTTATAGCTAACCCTGTTGACCCTGCCCTTAGCTATGACCCTTATAGCTAAGGGCTGACCCTGCCCTTTGCTATGACCTCTTCCTCCTTTACCCTTCACTCTCAAAGCTCTTGCCACATAGCTTTTCCAGAATGGGTCAAAATCTTTCCTCCGTGGGGCCTTTACCCTTGGTGTTCCCTCATGCTGGAGTTCTCTGTCTCTAGATCTCTGCATAGCTGGTTACTTTTAGTCGTTCAGTCTCAGCTCAAGTGTCATCTCCTCACTGACATTCACTTACAAGTAGCCCCTTCCTTATAATATCACTCTTTATTACAACATTCTGTTTTTATTTATTTCACAGCATGTATCATTAATCTCAGTTAATTTGTTGTCTATTGCTGCCTCCAAACCCCCAATCCATCCCACAAAACAGGAGATTTAGGTTATCTGGTTCACCTCTCTATCCCTTGAGTGGTGTCTAGCATACAGTCAGTTCTCACTGAACATTTATTAAATGAGCATATGAACAAAGTCCCACTTGTTCCCTAAATCAATATAATTTAGGCTGTATAGATATCCCATTCTGTGCTAGGCTCAAAGAGGGAAAAATATGAGGGGAACTGTACTTTTTTCTGCAATGGTTGCTATGGATCCAGAAGTTTCCCCTGAACAATGGAAAACATATTACCATGAGGGGAAACAAATAAAGATTAAATTGTAACAAATACTTGGAGATATTTGTGGACAGTTAGGCACTCATTCCATAGGCCCTCTGTGGGTCTATAAACAATCAGAAGCCCACACCACATCCTGGCTGGTGTGCAATTGCTATAGATTGGGAGAAACCTCAGCCTGTGGTTTATTACTGCAGGACTGGTGTCTTGAGATACAGTAGGATTAGTGCTTCCCAGTATGACAGGATCTCTCACCCTCAGTTCCCAGAGGGCACAGACCAAGGACCACATGACTACCAAGGCCAGTACCCTGACTTCTGGAAAATATACAGGCCCCAGAGTGAGTAATGAGTCAGGCCTGGCAGATTATATGTTACCCCAAGATCAGTTGAAGAGAAACAGAACAGGGATGGATGAGTGCCCATGGGAAAAGAAGAGTATCAGCTCTCACAGAAACCATTGTGCCCTGCGTGGCTGGCTTAAACAGAAATCTGGCAGCGAGAAAGGGAACTGAAGGAAGCAAAAAAATAGCAGGCAATACTCTCCCACCTCGTTCTTTAAGTTTCTGATGAGGGAATAAAACGCTGCTACCAGATGTGCCATGTGATGGCATTAATTATATCGTTCTTCCATCATCAAGAGAGAATTGAGTCGTATCATCATTAGGGTGAAAATGCGTTTAGAAAAAGTCATATGTTGTGGTGATTAGTAATTCAAACTCTGAATTCCCTGAAAACCTGGACTTGTATTGTGGTTTTATCATTTAGAGCCATGACGTCTTTTAAAAGGAGGTACTTTACTAGCATTATAGAAAAGTGTGTAAGGAAAACAGAGACAGTTCATGTGAAGAGTTTAATTAGGCACCTGGAACATAGAACTCTCAATAAATAATAATGAAATATAAACATGACATAAAATTACCTTTTTACTATCTAATCTCTTTTTTTCTCCCAACAGAGAAAGCAGGTGCCCTAATAACCATCAATTTTCTCCACAAAAGAGTCCATGAAGCCATGGCCAAAGGGCTCAGTTGGTTGGAGTGCCCTCCCCTGCACCAGCGTAGCAGGTCTGATCCCCGGCCAGAGCCCATACAAGAAACAACAAATGAGTGCACAAACAAGAGGAACAACAAATCAATGTTTATCTGTCTCTCTCTCAAAAATCAATAAATAAATTTAAAAAAAATTTAAGAGTGTATTGAATGTTTTGAATTTGAAAGCAAGCAATTGAGGAACTAAAAAAGTAATTTTTCTATATTTAAAATATATGTGTAGTTTAAGAAATCCTTTGAAAGTCAAACATGAGCTATAGAATGTAATTATTAAGACCATTAACCAGAAAGTTATCAAATAGTGAATAAATAAATATAATTTCAGAATTAAAAAAGAAAATTATATTCCAATGTAACATACTCTTATTTTTCATTCACCAGTTTGGTAAGGAATTAAAAGCTGAATGATGACTTTTAATAACAATAGTGTGTAAGTAAATAGATACCCATGTACACTGTTGTTGGAAGCATAAATAAATATGAACTTTCTGAGGGACAATTTCTCAATATGTGCCAAACACTTTAAAAATGCTTCTTCTTTGATCTAGAAATCCCATTTCTAGGAGCTTATCCTAAGGAAATAACAGAGGAGGTCTAAAAGGATATATATGTTAGTATCTCATTTTAGGAATGTTTCCAACAGTCTTTGCCCCTTATAAAACTTGATTATTCATTATTTAAGATTTTGCTAAATATTATGTTAATATTTTATAGCCACTAAAAATGATAATGTAGATATTACACTGGCATTAACATGATCATGATACATTATTCATTTAAGTATTAAGCTATAAAACAATATATGGTATAATCTCATTTTTGTTAAAAATTATTATTTTGATATATGTGTCCAGAAAAATGCTTGAAAGGATATACTACAAAATACTAACTTTCATTATCATTTGGTTATAAGATTGCAGTTTACTTTCTTTTATTTATGCATATATTTAAAAATATTTTTATAATGTTCTGTCATCATTTTTAAATAAATAATAAATCAATTAAGTATTTTATATAATAGATCATGAAAATATTTTATAAAGAAGCAGCATCTAGGTCTTAATATTTATAACACACAGTATATTGTGTGTTAATATTTATAGCACACAATGTAATTCAAATTATACTGAAGCCCTTAGCAAGTATAATGTTAAGTATAAGTTAGTATTTTCTTAAACTTAGCAGATGAGATCAGTTCCTTACTATATTTATCATTGAATTTTAAAAAGGAGTAAAGAGGAAATGAAAACCATTATAGTACATTAAAATTAACATTTTAAAAATATCAAGAGATTTTGGTTATCAATTTAGAGAACTTTCAGCATTTGTTTGCTTAAACTAGCCTATAGCCACTCCTTATCCTGTCTTATCAGAAAACTTAATAGTATATTCTTAATTTTTTTATCCATTATTATTCGATCAAAATATTGGCTTGACTAAAACAGTACATTAGAGATATGGTGTTGCAGGACTCACTGGCAATAAGCCTCCTTATCTTGTTTTCTTTGTGTTTGTTAAGAAAGTTACCTCATCTTCTGATACCATTTCTTCTCTTGTAAATAATAAAAAGAGACACTAATGTACTGCAAGCATAAAGTAGAATGATGGTAGTGAGAGTATTTTTTAGAACCAATTTTTCAACTACAAGATTCAATTCAAAACAAGTGGAGGATTTGAAAATGAATATTTTTAAAACTCAATATTGAAAATCTATTTATTCTTTTAAAAATACCTGGATGCTCATCAGCAATATCCATTAGAGAGATGCAAATTAAAACCATAATGAGACATCACCTCACACTGGTCAGAATGGGCATCATTAACAATGAAACAAACAACAAGTGCTGGTGAGGATGTGGAGAAAAGGGAACCCCAGTGCACTGTTGGTGGGACTATAGACTGGTGCAGCCACTGTGGAAAGCAGTATGCAATTTCCTCAAAAAATCTAAAAATGGAACAGCCTTTCACCCAGCAATGGAATTGCTGGGACTATACCCTAAGAATCCTGAAACACCAATTGAAAAGAACTTATGCACCCCAATATTCACAGCAGTACTATTTACAATAGCCAAGTGCTGGGAACAGCCTAAGTACCCACCAGTAGATGAGTGGATCAAAAAACTGTGGCACATTTACATGATGGAATACTCTCAGCAGAAAGTAAGAAGGAGCCCCTACTCTTCACAATAGCATGATTGAACTGGAGACTATCGTGCTAAGTGAAATAAGCCAGGAAGTGAAAGACAAATACCACATGATCTCACATATAACAGGAACCTAATGAAAAAACAAACAAAAGAACAAAATAGAACCAGGGGCTTTGAAACAAGGAACAGACTGACAGTGACCAGAGTGGGGGTCAGAGGGAGAAGTGGGAAAAGAAGAAGGGTCTAGTCAAGGAACATGGATAAAGGACCCATGGGCATGGACAACAGGGTAGGGTTTGACTGTGGGAGTGGCTGGGCGGTGGCAGGGTGGAGCAGGAGAGAGCAACAGGGGACAAATTGGGACAACCATAATAGAACAACAGTAAAATAATTTTTTGAAAGAAAGAATAAAAGGATTTCCAAGAAAAAATGATAAAAATAAAAACACCCAGAACCTTAAAAAGTACTGTACTGTTTCCACTATAATTCACATCATCACTGACACCAAAAGCATAAAAGATGCCTGCCATTGTCTGCCTTGGGTGTTAGTGAGGTTGTAGCAGCAATTGAAAGAGAACTCAGATACTGGCAATAAAAGTCATTTTGTACTTGAATTCTTTTTTGCCTCTCTTCCAAGTCAACGTGTATTTAGTTAATGATTGTGAAGCCCTTTTGGACCAAACAGAATAAACTTTGAGCCAGATGTACAGTGTATTTCATGGTATGTTTAGAATTAGGTCTATACTGCCAAAGTGACAGAGAGAGTTGGATAAATCAGAGTAGTACAAACAGCTCCTGTGGAAACTTCTAAACATAAAAATCTGTCTCATCTGTCTGAAATTATATAAATTATCAGAAATTGTTCATTTGAACATAAAAGTGGTTTCCTTTCTGAAAAGCCTTTGTGTTTCAGGAAACCAAGTGAATTTGTTTTCTCTAACCACCATCCAGTTGGAATGTGCTGATCAAAATAACATAGAGAATATGGTGACATAGAGCAGAGGAGTCTTCACTACTCCAGATCATGTGAGTTTTCTATCTGTTGGAGAAAATACCGGAGAAAATACCAAACAAGATTTAAGTATATTATGAGGCAATGCTTTATACCAAAGCACAGGAAATAATACAAGATTTATTCAACAAGTGTACAAGGTCTGTCCAGAAAGTATCTAGCCATATAATATGAAAAATAGAGACATTGACTGAAGAAGATAAGTAGGACAATGACACCTCAGTACCTTTCAAAGTAGGCATCTTGGGACCTCACACAGTTTTCTCAATTGCCACCAACTGCTCCATCATATTTTACTGAATCCCATTGATTGTCTGGAATCTGTTCCCTTTCAAAGGTGACTTTAGTTTTGGGAAAAGGCAGAAGTCACAGGGCACCAAATCTGGGCTTCATGGAGCTGGGTCACCTGGGTGATTTGATGTTACACCAAAAAATTCTGCACAAGACATGGTGCGTAAATAGGCACCTTGTCATGATGAAGCTGTCAATCACCAGTTGCCCATAGCTGTGGCCTTCTGAATCATCTGAATAGTTTCTGTGGAGGAATGTCCAAGCTTAACACAAAATCTGATGCAGATTCATTGCTCTACTCAGTCACTGTTGGGAACCGCCCTGCCTGGTATCAGAAGCTGTAACCCCCACCTAGGCTAAGGCTGAGGGAATGACCTTGGAACTGTAAGCCAGCAAGGAGACAAAAGCTTATCTCCCTGGCAGGAGTGCCGCTTCTGTTCCTTTTACTTCACCCTGCCTGGTCCCCAGTGCTTGTTCGGTTAGCCAATGACAGGCAAGAATCCCCAAGGGGGGAACGACCTAAGACAGGCACGATCACGTGGGAGGCTCCCAAGGAAGGACTTTGGGGGCTACAGCAAAAGGGGGTGATGGACCCTCACCCCTCAGCTTTGACCAAGCCTGAGTGCTCATGGTCTGTGAAAAAATCTCCTTATCTCTTGGTTGCCTTGGTTCCCTTGCTCCACCTAAGCCTGAAACAATGACAGAGTGGTTCAGCCCTGTGCTGAAAAGGGCGGGTTCCCTGGGTGATCAGGCCTAAGAAAGAATATGTAAATCCTGTGAAACCTGCTTTGTTTAGAATGCTCTTGGTTGAATGAGAAGAGTCCAAGGAAGAAGTAAGTTTGTTCCTCAAAGTCTTTTACAGCTCTTTGACCCTGCTCAGAATAGGCCCTCAGACTTCCTTGTTGTCTATTGTTTGATCCTTTTTCCTGGCAATGAGTAATGAGCTTTACCTGAATTCTTATGCAAACAAACCCAATAAAAGCCCACTCAGGCTGAGGAACAAGGCACTCTCCCCTAGGGTACTCTCCCCTAGGGAGGGTGTTCCGGTGCTTCCCACTAGAGAGAGTGAATATTCCATCCCTACTTCCCCACAGAACTTGGTCGGTTCTGTGTATGTTTTTCTCTTGTGTCCACGAGCAATCCGCAGCATTCTGCGGTCACTGCCGGTTGGTGATTGCGTCAAGTCATTTTGAATGTGACAGCCACACAGTACACATATGGAATTAACAGTGTCTTCTGCCCCCACTGACAAGCACAGTGAAGTCATCGTTTTTCAAACATGTGCATTCCAGTCCACTCTCCTTGACTGCCAGGTTACATAGAAGTCATTTAAACCTTTCTCATTATATTAACACTGGCTGGACATTTTCCGGACAGACTTTGTATATGAATGTTTCTATATTAATTATAAATATCATATTAGTATATTACATTTTTTTAAAGCTAACATTTACTGCACACTTATGGCATGTCAGGTCTTGGGTTAAGTACTTTATTCCATTTATTCCTACACAGTCAGGTGGGAGATATAACATTGTTATCTCTATTGACAGCTGAGAAAGCTTAGAGAAGTTAGGAGAATCATAAAGGTCAGGAAGTCTAGTACATAATTAAGTTACCTGACACTAGAATTAAGAATGCAACCCCATGCAGTCTGACTTCAGAGCCTTGTTTTTGACCACTATACCACATTGTCTACAGCAGTAGTAGGCATTGAAAGAACCATAAAGAAGTAAAAGACATAGCCCCACCACCATTAAATTTGCTTTTTGGTATAAAAAGACTGCCTAGACATAATAAGCTGAGAAGAGTGCTGGTTCCTTATATGGGAACCTTAATTTTCTATAGTCCTGAGGTAAGATTGCTATTTATAGAGGTGTCACACACTTGCCATTGTTGCATCCAACAACTTCTGCTGACTGCCACTTTATGCCTCATTGTTAAAGAAAGAAACAGAACTTCCAATTCCAGGAAGATGGAGATGTATTTTTTCCTATTCCTCACATTAAGCACAATTAAAATCCCTGGGCATTATGTGGAAAATAACACAAGACTCTGGAGAGAAGAAAGAAGATGACTATTACTTCAGGACAAAGGAACAATACAGACATGAATTTCCTGCATTTTTTTTCACCACATATATCCTAGACTTGGAGCTGAACACAGACAATTAAAAAGGCTCTCTCAGGCCAAAGGACTAGGGAAGGAGCAAACTGGTGAGAAAGAAATCTTAAAAAAAATAACCACTTGATTCCAAACATCAAAAAAATTGTAGCTTCACCCTGACCCCAACACCTATGACATCAAAGTCTGTGTGGAAAATCTAGACTTCATCTGTACAGGAATGAGATACCTTTCTCCCCACCTGTTAGGATGGTATCAGATAAGGCCTGGTAGACAATCAGGACTCTCACTATCACCCAGTAGTAACAAATCTACCTGCATAGCTATGTCAGTGGAAACCACCTGAAGAGCCAGAACTTCCACTCCATGCAGCAGTAATAAGTGGCATCTTCTTTCTCAACAGAGGACAGAACTCATGTGTGACCCTGGACTTATAATTCCATCTGGCAATAATGAAATGATGCAATATTCCTTCCTCTACCAAATGGCATCAAAAAAGGCTACCTAAAACAGAAAGTATAATAAGACCCAGAGTCTCAGAATACAATATGGAAGCAATCAGAGGATAGAATCAGTTAACTTGAACACTCAGCAATACAGTTCACCAGTTCTGGACAATGAAGAAAAAGTAAACAAAAAAGGTTCAGACTCTCATAAACCTGTGGGACAATAACAAAGGATCTAACATTTGTATCAACAGGATCCCCAAAGGAGAAGAAAGAAAGTGAGGCTGAAAGAGTATTTGAGGAAATAGAAATAAAATTGTTTCCAATGTGGACAGTGACATCAGAAGATGAGGGAATACAAGTTTCCAGCCCTCATATCACCTGCTGCTCTCAGAAACACTGACTTAGATGACCACTCATAGATGAGAGTACATTTATGGAAGGCCAGGTGTCCAGTGGAGAGGTTCTAGCACTGGATCTAAAAAAAATCTGAAAACATATGAATTGAAAAGGGTAAGAAAAATAATTTCCCTTGATGCACATGACTCCTCTCCTGAGGCAACATAGCTCAGTGGCAAGAGATATTTTTTCAGCTGGTGATTTCCTCCATGAGGGAAAGTGAGAACATAGTGAACACCTGGCTTTTTCAGCTATGAATAACATAGCACAAAATTCCCACTTCCTTCTCACTCCACCCAGAACACTAAGAGAATTGGCATGGCTGAACAGTCTAGGGGCAGACAGGAGCAGGAGGAAGGGGTAGCAGTTCCAAGCAACCAGGGCATGGAACTCGACAAATAGGCATGGATTCTACTAACTGCTTTGTGAGTGAGTTCATCACCACTAGACCTGCCTTATGAGAAGCTAAAAGGAATCCTTCAAATCTGAACTAAAGGTTGTTCATTAGAAACATAAAAACATATAAAAATATAATACTCACTATAAAGATAAGTATGTAGTCAAATTCAGAATATTCTTAAACTGTATAGTGGTACATAAATCACTTTTATGTACCCCAGGTAAAACTTAAAAGAAAACTCTACCTAACAAAGCTATTGTTTAGAATGGAAGAAAGTACTTCCAAGACAAGGTAAAGCTAAAGGAGTTCATCATCACCAAGCTGTTATTACATGAAATGTTAAAGGGACCTATGTAAAAAAAGGAGATCAAAACTATAAACATTAAAAATGCAACAAATTCACAATTATCAACAATTGAATCTAAAAACAAAAGAAACAAACAACCAGAACAGGAATAGAATCATACAAATGGAGATCATATGGAGGGCTATGAGCCAGGAGGGGGAATGGGGAGAATGGCAGAAAAGGAGCAGGGATTAAAAAGCATAATTGGTAGGGACAAAATAGGGGAATGTTAAGAATAGCACAGGAAATGGAGAAACCAAAGAACTTATATGTATGACCCATGCATATGAACTAAGAGGGGGGGATTTCTGGAGGGAAGAGAGTACTGTACCAGGAAGAGGGGGGCAAAGGGTGCAAAACTGGGATAATTCTAACAACATAATCAATAAAATATACATAAAAAGACAATATTAAAATAACTATAGCTACAATATTCATTAGTGGATACATAGTATAAAAAAGATAAAAATTTTGACATGAATAACATAAAATGCCAGAGGGAAGAAGTTTTTTGCATGTAGAATTTCATATTCAAGTGAAATCATCAGCTTAAAAATAGATTGCTATAACTATATGACATCCTGTGTAAGCCCCATGACAAGAATGGAACCAAAGAGTATCATTACAAAAATCATCAAATCACGAAAGACAGACACAAGAGAAAAGAAGAAACAAAGTAACTACAAAAGAGTCAGAAAACAATTAACTAATAGAAATAATATATCCTTAATTATTGATAGCTATTTTAAGTGTAGATTAAAATATTTCTTTTAAATACTCACCCAAGGATATATTCATTGCTCTTACAGGGAGAGAGAGGGAGAGAGAGACAAAGAAACACAGGGATAGAGAGAAACATCACTGGGTTGCCTCCCATATGCTCACCTACTGGGGATTGAACCCCAAGCCAAGTATGTGCCTTGACTGGGAATTGAACCTGCAATCTTTTAATGTATGGTATGATGCTCTAACCAAATGAGCCATCCCACCAGGGCAAACAAATAAACCAATAAAACAGAATAAACCCACACATTTATGGTCAACAGGTCTTCGATGATGGTTCCAAGAACACCAAGGGGAAAGAATAGTTTCTTCAATAACAGGTGTTGGGAAAACTGGATATCCACATGCAGAAGACAGAAATTAGACTCTGATCTCACACCATAAACAAAAATCAACTTGAAAAAATAGAAGACTTAAATTTAAGATCTGGTACTATAAAACTACTGAAAGAAAACATAGGGAAAAGCTTCTTGATGTTGGTTCATGCACTACTTATCTGGGGTATGACCACAAAAGCACATGCAAAAATAGACAAGTAAGATTGTGTCTCACTCAAAAGCATTTGCACAGCAAAGAAAGTAACAGAGTGAAGGGGCCATCTACAGAATAGGAAAAAATGTTTAAAATAATGCATCTGGTAAGGGATTAATATTATTTATAAATATCTTACAACTCAATAGTAAAATAATAATAATAATCATAATAATAGTAATAACCTGATTAAAATAAGGGCAAAAAACCTGAAAAGACATTTATCAAAAGAAAACATAAAATCCCCATCGAGTATACAAACATTAGTAATTATTAGGAAAAGGCATAATGAGGTACAATTTTATACCTGTTAGGATGGCAATTATTACAAATACAAAAAAAAGTGTTAACAGATGCTCTTGCCCCAGTCTGCAGCTGCAGCACACCTTTCTCCAGGGTCTCCAGGATGCTTCAAAGAGGAGGCAGTGGCCACACCACATTGGAGTGGAATCCAAGGACTGTTTCCCCCAAGATCTGGCACCCAGGAAGTTTTATTTAAAGACCATTAATGGCAAAGAGAAGATCAGTAAGCTTCCAGGGGAAGAAACATAGATCATATATGGAGATCAGGAATCAAAATGGGTTTTGACTTCTAAGTAAAGGGAGAAAAGATCTAGGCCAACTTTAGACAAAAGAGTAAGATGTTTAGGAAAGGAAAAGTCACTATAGAGCTTCCAGCCAAGATGGGTGTGAAACATTCATCCAGACTGGTAGGAGGGGCAAAGACAGGCAGCTGGGCATGGCAAGGCAGCTGCTCGTGAACCAAGCAGGCGAAGCAGTGGCTGGCAGACCAGGAGGTCCCACATTCACGTGCAGATAAACCAGGAGGAAGAACTGGGGAGCAAGACAGACTATTCAACCCAGGGTTCCAGTGCAAGAAAATAAAGCCTCAGAACCTCTAGCTGTAAAAACCTGTGAGGGTTATGGCAATTGGAGAAACTCCCAGTCTCACAGGAGTGTTCACTGGAGGGGCCCACAGGATCCTAGAATGTACATAAGCCCACCTACCTGGGAATCAGCACCAGGGAAGCACCTGAAAGGACACAATTCAGTTGTGGAAAGCAGGGGAAGTGACTGAAAGCCTGTGGAGAGCCAAGCAAGCAGCATTGTTCCCTTTCTGATCCTTCCCCCACATGCAGTATCACAATGCAGAAGAATGGGTTACCCTGCTCTGGTGAATACCTAAGGGTCTACCCCTTACAACACAATGGGTGTGTGAGGCAAAGAAATATGGCTGAAATGAAAGAACAGATTAAAATCCAGAAAAAAAACTCAATGGCAAGAAGATAGCACACCTATCAGATGCAGAGATCAAAATACTGATAATCAGGATGCTCACAGAAATGATGGAGTGAAGTCACAAAATAAAGGAAGAAGTGAAGACTATGCAAAGTGAAATAAAGAAAAATATACAGAGAACCAATATTGAAAGGAAGGAAACCAGGATTCAAATCAATGATATGGAACAAAAGGAAGAAATAAACATTCAGCCAGAACAGATTGAAGAAACAAGACTTCAAAAAAATGAGGAGAGGCTCTGGAACAACTCTAAATATTCCAACATCTGAATCATAGGGGTACAGAAAGAGAAGAGAAAAAGCAAGAAATTGAAAACTTATTTGAAAAAAAATGAAGGAAAATTTCCCCAAACTGGCCAAGGAAATAGATAGGCAAGTCCAGGAAGTTCAGAGAATCCCAAAGAAGCTGGACTCAAAGAGGAATACACCAAGATACATCATATTTAAATTACCCAAGATTAAAGATAAGGAAAGAATCTTAAAAGCAGCAAGAGAAAAGGAGACAATTACCTACAGAGGACTTTCCATAAGACTATAACTGATTTCTCCAAAGAAACCTTGCATGCAAGAAGGGACTGAAAAGAAGTATTCAAAGTCATGAAGAGCAAGGACCTACATCCAAGATTATTCTACCCAGCAAAGCTATCATTTAGAATGGAAGGGCAGATAAAGTGCTTCCTAGGCAAGGTAAAGTTAAAGGAGTTCATCATCACCAAGCCCTTATATGAAATATTAAAGGGACTTATCTAAGAAAAAGGTGACAAAAATTTTGAATAGTAAAATGACAACAAACTCACAACTATCAACAACTGAACCTAAAAAACAATAACCAAAACAAACTAAGAAAACAACTAGAACAGGAAAAGAATCACAGAAATGAAGATCACATGGCAGGTTATCAGTGGGGAGAAGGTAGAGGAGAATGGGGAAAAAGGTACAGGGAATAAGAAGCATAATTAGTAGGTAAAAAACAGGGGAAAGTTAAGAATAGTATAGGAAATGGAGAAGCCAAAGAACTTACATATATGACCCATGGACATGAACTAAGTGGGGAAATGTTAGAAGGAATGGTGGTGCCAGGTGGAGAGGGATAAAAGGGAGAAAAAAGATGGGACAAAAAATGTGTTGGTGAGGAGAAAAGGTAACTCTGATATATATGCTGTAAATGTAAATTGGTACAACCATTATGGTAAACAGTATGAAGATTCTTTTACAAATTAAAAATAGACATATGTTATTACCCAGCAATCCCACTTCTAGGTATATAGCCAAATGAAGTGAAATCAGTATCTCAAAGAGATATCTGCACATGCACATTCATTGCAGCACCATTCAGAATAGTCAAGACATAGAAACAACCTAAGCATTTGTCAACAGATGAAAGAATTTAAAAATGCAGTATATGTATATAAAGGAATATTATTCAGCCTTAAAAATAAGAAATTTACCAGTAAATCAACATGGATGAACCTGGAAGCATTATGCTAAGTTAATTAACCAGACACCTGAAGACAAATACTGCAAAATTGCACTTATATGCAGAATCTAAACAATTGAATTATTGAAAGCAGAAAGTAGAATGCTGGTTGTCAGCGTTTGCAGAGTAGAAGAGATACGGTGATGTTGATCAAAGGGTACAGTTTCAGTAAGAAAGGTAACTAAGTTTGAAGACCTAATATATTAATAGTATGGTGACTGTCATTAACAATACTGTATTATAGACTTGAAATTTGCCAACAGAGTACATCTCAAATGCTCTTACCATACACACAAAAGTGCTAATTTTGTAAGTTTATAGGCATGTTAATGGAGTTCATAGACTTCACACCAAAAGTGCAATCTAAATGGAAAAATCGAATAATGGGACTTCACCAAAATTAACTTCATTCTGTAAAAGACCTTGTGAAGGGGATAAAAACACAAGCTAAGAGGAAGAAACATACTGGAAAACCACATAGCTGATAGAGGACTAGTATCTATAATATATTAAAAAACCTCAAAACTCAAGAGGAAGAAAACATAAACAAATAATCTTGTCAGATCATGGGCAAAAGATGTGAAGATGCATTCACTGAAAATATACAAATGGCAAGTAAACACATAAAACAAATATTCAACATCATTCATCATTAGGGAAATGCAAATTAAAGCTATAACGTGTTATCACTACATACCTATTAGAATGATTAAAATAAAAAAACAGTGACAATAACAAATGATGGCAAGAATATGGAGAAATTGTACTACTAATGAATTGCTGGTGGGAATGTAAAATAGTACAAACTTTTTATGAAAAAGTTTGGCAGTTTTTACTAAAACTAAAGACGCACTTCCCATACAATCCAGCAGTTGAACACTTGGGCATTTATCTCATAGTGACAGAGACTTATGTTCACACTGCAAATCTTTATATGAATGTTTATGGCAGATTTATTTGTATTAACCTAAACCTGTAATTAAAACCTAGATGTCCTTCAATAGGTGAATGGTTAGACAAACTATAGTACAATAATATTGTGTAATACTCAGGAGAAAAAATAAAGGAACACATTATTAATACATACAACCTCAATGAATCTCCAGAGAATAATGCTATTGAAAAAATTAGCCCCAAAAGAGTACATACTGTATGATTTCATTCATGTATCATTCTTGAAATGACAAAAACTATAGAAATGCAGAACAAATTAATTGTTAGGGACTAAGGAGGGGATGTGGATGAGAGAGAAGTAGGTGTAGCTATATAAGGACAACAGGTAGAATCTATGTTATGTAAATGTTCTATATCTCAATTGCATCAATTTCCATATCCTGTTTGTGATATCATATTTTAGTTTTATAATATGTTATCAGCAGGGGAAACTGACCAATGGTACATGACATCTCCCTATATAATTTTTATAACTTCATGTGAATCTGTAATAATAAAAAAATTAAAAGTTCAGAAAACAATATGATATTTTCCAAGTAAGGAACACAGTGTTGAATTCAGAAGATGTGGTTTCTTTTCCAGTATCACAACCCAGGAATATGTAACTTTGAATAAATTACTTCAACATTCAGGAATTTATAACTGAGTAAATCACTTCAACTTTCAGAACCATTAATTTCCTAATCTCTAAAATGTGTACATTAAATAAATTGACTTCTAAAATCAAGTTCCAGTTATATGATTTTTCCACTGGTTTTAATGCCCTACAAAAGAATATCTCTGTGAGACATGTGATTGTCTATAACACAGGAATTGAGTGCATGGGGATTATTTCAAATCTGCAATAATAGGCACACCAAGCTAGAGGTCTTGCACTTGGGAAAGATCACTCTGCTTGCTCATTCATACACAACTCTAAAAAAGGTGTCCTCAAACCAGCCAGAGATGTCACTTCCCCATAAATTTAGAGATGAGGCACTGGTTTAAGATTAAATTAGAAACTCTACCATCTCAGCTTATCAAAGGACCACAGAAATGTTTTTATTTTGGCATTATTTTAAAAGTTTTTCAGTAGTCAAACTTACCCCAAACTCTATTTCCCAGAGAGGAGGTATAACCCACATGTGTGTGGCAGGTTCTTTAATTCAACCTAGCTTTAGCAATGTTGAGTTTGGCTTAGTTATTTGGGCTACCATGTTTACATAATAACTGGGGCACGCTTCTTCTGGTCTTCTGTCGGTCACCAGCTGATGAACTCCAAGACAGTCTGGATATGAATCCATTGCTCTTGTTGGAAACCAGTCTATAATATATTAAATTCACACAATTGTTTTTTAAAAGTTGTTTCCTCTATTAAAAATCTACAAGGTCTTCAAGGAACTTCAGAGAAGCAAATTTATTATTTAAAAAACCACATGGCATTTAAGTTTACAAATCTGTTTCTTAAAACAATTATACTATTATTCTGAATTCAAATCAAATTGGCATGATATAAACACAAAATAATAGTGACATAATTGTGCATGTATAATACACACCTTGTATATATACATAAAACTATGAAATAGATGAAGGTTTGGAAGTTATCTTGTGAATCTAACTAATTAACTATTGAAATCATTCTATATGTTTAAATATATAAAGATGGGCCCCTGGGCTGTTTAAAAACAAAAACTTAACAGGGCTTGGAGACTCTGTGAAGATTTTTGAAAGTTGTCATACTTGAGTTCTCCTTGAGAGTTCAAAGAACATGCAGAGCTAGAGCTGGTTTATATCCTTTATGGCATTTATTCATTCACAAATATTTATTGGAAAATATGAGTGCCAAGTACTGTCCAGGTACTAGAGAATGGTTTATAGAAAAACAAGCAATGATCATACCATAGAGTGCTAAGTGCTATGATAGAGGTACATTGATTTTAAGTACTAGTGGATAACACAGATAATTATATAACTCAGACTTGAGTTTTCATATGTATGCTTTGGCTACTCAGAATTTCATATGTCCCATCCATTGTCCCAGATTGGGATTATCACTTGGGCCCAAACATCTCCAATTGCTGGCCTACTACTATATCCAGAAATCTTCTGTAAATAGCTGACAAGCCAAATCCAGACTGCCTAGTGCCAAGCAGCTTAGGCCATTTTTTAAGGTTGTTCATGTAACCTCCACTGCTTGAATGGATCCATATAAAATGGCTGATGTGTATTGTATTTCAAGCTCAGCAGAAATCTGGCCCCACAGGCCCCTCTGTGGGATATTCTTTTACATAACTTTGCTTCTCCTTCTAGTGGCTCTAGTCTTGTGAGGTTTTCCTTCCTTTCTCAGTAAACCAGGCCATGTTCCTTATAGAATTCATCTTGAACCCTGTCACATAACAAATGAAAACCTATACAAGAAGATGAAATCTTGCCATTTGAGACAGCTAGGATAGACCTAGAGGGCATCATGCTAAGTGAAGTAAGTCATAGTAGAAGGACAAATACCATATGATTTAACCTATATGTGGAATTTGAAAAGCAAAAGAAACCAACAAAACAGAAACAAATTCATAGATACGAATAACATTTTGATTGTTGCCAGACTGGAGGGGTGTTGAAGGGGATGAGTGAAAAAGGGGAAAGGATTTAGTTGTACAAATTGCCAGTTATAACAACACTCACAGTAATGTAAAGTACAGCATAAGGAATAAGGTCAATAATATTGTAATAACTATGTATGGTGTCAGATGGGTACTAGACTTTGTAAGTTATATAAATGTCTACCCACTGTGTTGTACACCTGAAACTAATATAATATTGCATGTCAACTGCAATTACAAAATTTAAAAAATATTAAAAAAACAATTGCACTCCCTTTAAGACACTTCCTAGGTGATGTGGAAATATAAAAATCATAAGAAAATACATAAAGGGCTTTTCCCAAACTCACATAACACAAGACAGAAGGCTTGTTGGAGGGAAACTGAGTATCCTCATGGACAAAGTGACCTTAGGTTCCCCAAGCAAACCCTACTCTCCCCACTCCAGACTGTTGGCTGGACTGTGCTAGTGTCTGGTTTGTCTGATTTGATTATGGGTCCCCTGGGCAAGAAGTTAGTCTGATTCTATGTTCTCTACAGCACCTAGCCCATTGCTGGCATTACCTAATGCCAAAGAACACTCAATCTTGGTTAACTAGTAATAAGATTGACTTCCCAAGTCAACATGTTGAGATTTCTGTCATTTTTATGCCAGTGTTTTTTATGATTTGTATTTTATACTTATGTCTGGAGAGCAAGCTTCATGTGTTCCTGAATCACCTCTGGACTGATCTTCTTTTCAGGAAATGGAGACATGAGGTTGAGTGTTTTTCAACCACGAGTTTTGGGAACATAGACTGCTGAAATATGCTAGGCTACACAAAGGGGAAATGTTTCTGAAAGAATCACTTTTCTCAGCAGTCATGGGGAATTCTGTGAGCCAGGGATACAGACTGGTTAGCAGATGTGACCATAAAACCAGCATGTCCCTTCAATGCAAACATTTTACTTTACTTTCTCTTTTGCTAAGGAAAATAGTCAGCTTTTTGGTCTATTGATGTCTCTTTCATTGAACTTCTTTAATTGTACTTTTTATCTGCTTCAGTATTGAATTAATATGTAACTTTCTCTTCATATCGTATGAGTCACCATATTAATTTTTATAAGCAGCAACAAGATATTACATATGGAATTTCACAACAAAGAAGCTTTCTGGGCAATGAAATCTTCATTCAACTGAAGGTGAAAATGTCTCATAAAGGACATTTCATTGATCCTCAGAGACAATCTGTGTCTTGCAGCCCTTTCAGCTGTAACCTACTGTTACTATAGTGGTTTAGGGATGTAATGTGTTGGGAAGGAGGAGCATATCATCACATCACAAAATCTCAGATTTTCATGGATCTGTGCAATTGAGCTGTGACTTCCACAAGTATTTCTTATCTTCACTCCCTACCTTAGGTGAAGCAAGATACCTAGAAAGCATCAGAGTTGGTTACATGCCCATAACTCGGGTCAGATAGAGAAGGCTCTGGTATTATTTTTTACCCTGGAGAATGGACCTTTGTTACTGATTACTGCTCTGGATGAGTTTTAAAATTGTCACTTTCTTCTTTACCTGCCAGAGACACAAGGGGATCTTTCCTGGATCTTCACCACAAGGATCTGGTGAGCTTCCTGGAAGTAAACACCATGAACGTGTGGTAGCCTTTAAAACCCCTAGGAGATTCTCATTCTCATGCTAGTCTACACTCAGCATCCAACAATTCATCAAAATTATCATGTAACTTCTGCTATAAGTTTATAGTTCCAGTGATTTCTGCTCTAGGTAAGCAGATCTTGGTTGTTACTTCATGAATTTTCTGGTTGGTGGTTGGTACCTTGCCCAGAAAGCTTATTTCTCGACTAGGTCCAAGAAAGGTCATTGATTTTCAGCATGTTCAGCTTTTTTCTTGTGAAGATGAGGGTGACATCTTCCAACTCTTTACATGTTGAAGACGAACCATGATATGATTTTCCACACATAAAAACGAATGTGATAAGGGAGTTGAAGTATTGCTACAAATAATTGGGGTAAAAATTATTTTGAATTACCTTCAAAGCTTATTTTTCAAAATGAAGTTAAATAATTAGGACAATTGAAATGGATAACATAGTTGCAGGGCTTCCAAGTGGTCAAATTTATAAATCTATGCGTTATAACAAATGAGTGGAATAAATTATAATAATAGAATATAAAGGAATTGATTACTTCATAATTATACTAAAAATAATTTCAAGTGTTGAGAAGAAGGAGAATGGAAGCCTATTCTTTATAGAAAATTGAAAATAAAGGTGGAAGAAATGATAACATTGGAAAATAGCTGTTTTGCTGACCCCACTACCAGGACTTACTCAAGCACTATGTATGAATCAATGGATTCCAAAACCATTAGGGCAGGGTCACTGGAAGACAAGATATTTACATAGCTTCATAATATCACCCCACACAATATTTATTAATCACAAAAGAAAAGAGTACCTATACAATGAAAAATCTCACAGACACCACTTGATTAACCAAGTGGTCAAACTAAATTCCCCAAAGTAGGATACACTGACATCAAGTACTTTGACAGAATGCTCTGTGAAAGACAGAACATTAAAAATGCTGAAGTCCTGACAAAATTGCTCTTTGCCTCAATCTAATTATGAGAAAATACTCATTTTAGGGATATGGTGAAAAACAATGATCCAGTCTCTTTCAAAATGTTAATGTCATGAAAGAAAAGTAGCTGGGAACTGTTTATATTAAAAGAGGATAAAGAGATTTGACAACTGAATGCAATGCATAATTCTTCATTGGATCCTGGAAGGAGGGACATGAATAGTTACAAAGATTTCACTAGAACAGCTTTGAAAATTTGAATACGGACTGTGTTTAGATAAAAACATTGTAACAATGTTAAAATTTCTTATATTAATTATATTGTGGTGTGTGGGAGAATGTCCTCATTTTAGGAGAGAAATGTTGAAGTACTGGGCTGAGTGCCATGATGTCTACAATTAACTCTAAGAGGCTGAATGTTAACAATTGATGAGTCTGATTGAAAGGTCCTTTCTGCGACTTCTCTGTAGGCCTGATGTTTTTCAACACAAAAATGAACAAGTAAAATGAATGATAGTAGTAATAATCAGTATAAAATCAAATGATTAATTCTGCAGGTGTTAGGCATCATACAGAGAAAAACTTAAGCTTACCTTTAATCAATAAGGACAGTGAAAATTCTTTTGGCATGCTATGAATGAATAATTTATTTTTTACCAATGAGATGCTGGTTATATAGTAAAACAATCAGCCAAATACACAGAAACATAAAGAATATAATACAGTCCAAAAACTCTTGGGTGAAAAATTCTTGCAAAGACATTGAAATTTAGCAGAGCTTTGGCAAACAGTAGTAGAAATTAAAAGTAAAATTTTGGATGCAATATACTCACATATATTCTATTTATTGTGACATAAATACAAAAATACCAACAAAAAGATTAATGTCAAACAGAAATAATTGTAGTAAAATGCCCTCTTACCTCAATTAAGAGCTTCACACAAACCTGCTTTCCTCAAGATGCTATCATTTCATTGTACTCATTACTTGACAATGTGTGAAGTAATGAGAAACGACCCTACGTCTTGGCTCTGAAGCTTTCCTTAAGTAGAGCACTTGTAAAGACACGTCCTCTCTCACAAGCGATGGTAAAGTGATGAAAACGGTGGCAAAATACAACATGAAGATCAGACTGAGCATTGCCAACTGCTAGGACCTTTCATAAAGTATGTCTGAGCAACGTTTGCATCCTTCCACACCACCTCTTCTACTTGTGGAGAGTGCCAAGCCCAGGGAACGGTTCCTCTTTGTGCTCACAGGTATGGCAGGACAGTGTGGGGGCGGGGAGTGACTACCTTATCTGTCTGGGTTAAAAAGCACCAGATACTCTCAAAAAAAGAATAACCTTCTGTACTGAGACATGCTTTCTAAAGAACTTCATTCCAACTAGTGTCATTTATAAACTGTTTTTGCCCTAAGGAATTTCAGAAGCTTGAAAAAAACACAAAAATCCTTATTTAATAAGCACCAAATGCCACAATCAGGACTGCAGTGTTATATATTAACACTGTATATTATTATACAGCATATAATAATTAACTCACCTGAAGATGAAGTTTTGCCTTCTTCCCTGCCAAACTCTAACATGTAGTCTGTATTTAAAGGGCTATGACACAAATGGAGAAAGGGACAATAAATTTCAAGGGGAATTAGTTACATACAGAACAGCACAAAGTGGAGGGTGAAGCTCCCAGTCCCTTTCTCACATGCTGTTTGATGCTGGAAACTTGAAAGTGAGAGAGGGGCTGGGGAAATGGGAGAACTAGATGGGATTTATTCCTTTACCTCTTCAAAATTCACCTGCTCCTTCCAACTCCCATTTCCTTTTGGAGCAGAAGTAGGATATTCACATCTCAGAATCTAATGAGGGAAACCAAAAGGATGTAAGAAGTGCTAACATCGGGGAATGTTCCTTCAATTCATGCCCCAGGGAGAGAGGGCTGCTGCTCTGGGCTGAGCCCAAAGCCTGGAAACCAAACAATGTCAAGTTCTCCTCACATTTCTCTGATGTGAGTTCCTGAGTCTCAAGATGCTGGGATAAGGCAGGGGCTTTTGAGTCAGACTTCTTGAGGGTTAAACCCCAGTTTTACTGTTATTTTTTGTTTGAACTTGAAGTCATGTAACCTTCCAGAGTCTCAGCGTCTTCTGTTAAAAAATAATTGGGGGAAGGAGGGGAGGGGATACTATTAACCATTCTTAGGCTGGTGTGAGGATCAAATGGGTTTAACACCATGACTGAAAGTGGTGAGGCTTTGTCACTGAGCAAGTTCAATTACTTATCTTGGAACCACAGTCTCCTGACATGAAAAATCTACCTGCTATAACTGCTGTAAATTTTAAATAAGCTAATACAAGTATTTATAGCCTTCATCATTGAAAATGTTGTCCTGATTACTGGTTATGTCAACTTGGTGGTGGTGGATCATTCAGAAAACATGGATGGACTGAATAGAATGACCCATTAACTGAATCCCATTATGGACTTTATTATTATGTCTTATTATTTCATCTAGGTGACTGCTTGTTTTGGTTTCATGTAGACCAAGTGTCCATAAGTGATAGAGGCTAATCCATCCTAACAAGCTAATAAATCTGTGTAAGTAGGAAAAAATCAAGGAATGAGGCACTGGCCATGCTCTTCAGCCACCAAGGAAGGGCAGAAAGCATTGTCTGTCTTTTGAATCCCTTCATGGAGTCACAATACAGGCTGTCAAGCTGGTGACATCCAGTCTGATCTGGCTTCTTGTAGGGTTAACCTAGGCACAGCATGAACTCTAGGACTGCAGCAGTTCTGAAGTAAACGACACTTGTCTCTAATGTTCTTATCATACTCTTTCCAAAATTAGCTTTAATATCAAGTGCTCCCTTCTCTAATCCTGTTTTCTGGTTTTGAGGTTTCATGTGGAATGCCTTATACAATGCTCTCTAGGTCTTCACTCCTCTGGTGAATCTGCCTTTACTTTCACCAGGTTTTTTGAAGACACTAGCTACTGCTCCCATAAATCAATCAGTGACCTGAGGTGAAATCCTGTTCTTTCTTATTCGATTGATAACACCTGTAATGACAGACCTGATGTCCAGAATGTGAGCAGTTATTTTTGTCTTGAAAATGTATTATTTCAAGAATTTTTCAAAATAAGTATAACTTAGAATACTTTTCTTATTTGAAATAAAATTTTAAACATTTTAAATATTGGAATACTTAATAGATATCATTGCAATGGTTCTTCTAACTTAAAAAGAAAATACAGTAATCCTGGATTAAAAATTGAAAAAATACAAGCCTTGACTCTATGCAACTTTCAGATTAATTGTTCCCCTACCACACATTGATTCTCCCTAATTGTAGAATCAATACTTATTGTTTGAAGTCCTTAGATTAAAAAAAAAAAAGGTCTTTCATGTAAGCAGACTATGAATCCTCATTGAAAAATATAGTTGCTTTATAGCTTTCTGAAGATTTGCTTCAGTCATACATATCTGGGCACACAGTTTGGAAAACTCAAATTAAATTTCCCAGTATTTAGTTCATTACAAAGTCCATGTTGACTGCCTTAAGGAAATTGACTTTTCAGTGCTTTATCATGGTTTTCACAGTCTTAAGCTATGAGTTTCTCCTCACTAAGATCCATTAGTTTTCTAAAACTGTAGGTTGTATAATTACTGAGACCATAGCATTTCTTTTATGAAGAGCTCCTTAGTCAGTTGGGCAATTTTAAGTGGTATTTGGAAGGTTTGTTACTGCCTTTTTTTCTTTTTTAACCAGGTTTATAAAAGGTTTAACCAGGTTTATCTCCATTTTGATGCCTTTTTCTGATATACTTATTATGTCAAACCTTAGGGAAGGGATAATCAGTCAGATTATATGATACTTCCTTTACCCCACACCAAGATATCCAGGTCCCCTTCATGCCCATAAAAGTATTAAACCTAAAGCCCAATGCTTTCTTTTGTTCCTATGATTTGAATAGAACCTCCAGGTTACCAAAATTAAACACAAACAAAAACTCTCTAACACCTCTTACTACTTCCCATATATTCCAACATAACAACAACATAAACAAAATCCATACAAATCTAGATTTTTATTTCTAATTCCTGAATAGAGAACTCAAACTGCAGTTTTAGGGTTTAAAAATTTAAGTACTAAAGCTCTCTCAAAGGCTTACTTGCTGTCAAGGTGTCTTCAAAGTGCATTGAAACTACAATCAACAGGATAGCATATAAATGCTCTACAACATCTTGTAAGCCCATGACTTTATTTATTCTGAATTTCCTTTTTAGGCTGTGAAGTAATGCAAAGAGGGAAAAGTGAAGCCTCTGTCCTCCTTTCTTTCCTTATCTGTACACATGAAAGCAAGATGCCACACTAATATAAATAAAATAAACAGAGGAAACTTTCCTCTTGGCACTACTTTTCTGAGGCAAACACTAACTGAATAGTAGCAAAGGTGAAGAGCATGCCAAATATTTTTACAGTTGTTCAAAAATATAAATAAAAGGATGGTCCCATGGTGAGTTTTGCCACATTGAAATTCTGGGAACAATTTGCATGGAGAACATTCCTGGGGTTGGCACCCCTACAGAAGACTCCCTTAAATTCTTCACAGCTGGACTCAGTAGACAAGCAGATGCTCCGTGTGCTGTGTGCTGTGTGCTGTGTGCTGAGGACGTGGAGGGAGAGGGAACTACCAGGCTGATTGCTGAGGGAGCTGGTTCCCAACCCAAATATGAAAATTACAGCCAAGACTCTGATTATTTGTCATTTTTTCCCAATAATTTTGAATCAGTAATCCTATTCCTCTGAAAACAGATGTTCATAAAATTGCCAACCCCATTTTATTCAATCTTCAGTTATTAATTTGCTTAAGTTTTATAAACTAAATATATTTCACTTGAAATTATGCTGACACTACACAGACATTCAATAGCATGAAGAGCACTGATCGATTTCCAAACCTTGGATGTTTAGGAAGTTAATATCACCCTCTTTCTTTCTTATTTTAGTTTGAAGGTTAGGATGTGCTCTTTTCAGGGAAAGTTAGAACCTGCTCTTTTCAGGTAATTACTTGTACCATCTCTAAATAAACAAACTGCCTTCTTTATCTTCAACTTTTAAAATTACTATTCTATGTAAATGCATTCATAATTATTATATATCTTCAATGACTTTATTACTGTCAATATCCCTAAAACTTACTAAGAAATTCCTTACTTGCTAAATTCTTTAAGACTAGTTGACAAAAATATGTTCCTTACTATGAGCCATCAGTGCTTATAAAAAGTATTACCTGTGAGAAAGACTAATCACTTTTGTTCCTCACTGAATTATGAAAGATTATAATTATTTTCATGTAAAATGTTATCTTTAATTATTAAAACATATAGTATTTCTAATATAAAAGTTAAGTTCATTAATGATCACACTTAATTATAGGAATGGTAAGTGTGGTTTTCTCACCATCTGATACGTGTATGTCTATGTGCCACTCTGGGTTTTAGTGTATGATGGCTATCATTTTAATGTTTCCTTATCTGTGTTGACTACTTTTATAAACTACAGACATTTCCTTGAAGTTATGCTGATATTACACAGAAATTCAATAGCACTAAAAACACTGATCAATTTCCAAACCTTGGTTTACTTGCTGTCAAGTAAATTTCTACAAGGCTTTTCATGCATCACCTGCCAGTTACACAGAAATATTATTAGAATGATAAAGTTACAGGGTGTCACTATAATATAAACTCTAATCAATGTTTAAAGATAGAATAAAAACATAAAATACTTT
>PVIA01014047.1:0-28842 GCA_004024845.1 Tonatia bakeri
GGTAGAAAATGGACAGGGGGAGGGTAGGAATAGTATGGGACATGTAGACACTAGAGAACTTATGACACATGGACATGAACTAAGGGGGGGAATGAGGGTGGGAGGGGATGGGCAAGGTGGTGGGGAGTAAGGGGGGAAAATGGGCCAACTGTAGTTGCATAATCAATAAAATAAAGAATTAAAAAAAAAAGAGAAAGAAGTGGTTAGAGTAGACATCCTTGACTTGTACCAATCTTAGAGGGCAAACTTTCAGATTTTCCTTCATTAAGTTTGATATTAGCTATGTGCTTTTTATATTAACCTTTATTGTGTTGAGGTAAGATTCTTTTATTCCTATTTTGTTCAGGTTTAAATGATGAATGAGTGCTGAACTTTGTCAAACACTTTTTCTGCATCTATTGAGATGATCGTGTGGGGTTTTTTTTTCATTTTGTTTATGTGTTGTATCACATTGATTTATCTATGTTGACCCACCCTTGCATCCCTGGGATAAATATTTCTTGGTCATGCTACATGCTATTGAATTTAGTTTGCTAGAATTGTATTAAGGATTTTTGCATTTATATTCATCAGGGTTACTGTCTTCTAGTTTTCTTATAGTGTCTTTGTTGGGTTTTGGTATCGCAGTGGTGCTGGCTTCATAAAATTAATTTGAAACTGTTCTCTCATCATTTTTTATAAGTTTAAGAAAGATTGGTATTAATTCTTTGAATGAACTGGTTCTTTGAATGAATTTGGTAGAATTCACCCATGAAGTTATCAGGTTCTGGGCTTTTCTTTGTTGGGAGGTTCTTCATTACTGATACAATCTTTTTATTTGCTATTGTCTGTTCAGGCTTTATATTTTGTCCTGATTCAGTTTCAGTAGTTTGTATGTTTCTAAGAATTTATCCCTTTCTTCTAGATTATCTAGTTTGTTCATAATAGTCCCTTAAGATCCTTTTATTTCTGAGGCATCTGTTGTAATGTTTCCTCTTTCTTTTCTGATTTTATTTATTTGAATCTTCTCTTTTATTCTTCATTACTATATCGAATGGTTTCTCAATTTTGTTTATATTTTTAAAAAATTACCTGTTCATTTTTTTACTTTTTATATATTTTTTCTCTATTTGATTTAGTTCTGCTCTTCTTAAGTATTTTCTTCTTTCTGCTAACTTTGGGTTGAGTTTATTGTTTTTCTATATACTTGAGGTGTAAAGTTAAGTTGTTTATTTTAGGTCTTTCTATTTTAATGGTATTGTTTATTTTTATAAACTTCCCTCTTATAAGTGCTTTTGCTGCATCCTTAGTTTTTGTTGTCATGTTTCATTTTTGTTTTTCTCATGATAATTTAAAATTGACTTGGGATTTCTTCTTTGATCCAATGGGTGTTCAAGACTGAATTGTTTAGTTTCTATCTATTTGTGAATTTTTCCATTTTCTTGCTGTTACTGTTTTCTATTGTATCACATTATGGTTAGAAGAGATACTTAAGATGATATCCATGTTTTTAAAATCTGTTAAGGCTTATTTTGTGACCTAACATATTATCTATCCTGGAGCATATTCCATGTGCCCTTGAGAAGAATGTGTCTTTTCTGATCTTGCTGAGTGTAATTTCTGTATGTGTCAGTTAGCTCTATTTGGTCAATAGTGTTACTCAAGTCAGAAGTTTCTTTACTGACCTTTCTGCCTGCAAGTTCTATTCATTATTGTAAGTGGGAGAGTAAAGTCCCCTATATTGTATTGCTGTTAATTTCTGTCTTCAGATCTGTCATTATTTTACATATTTAGGTATGTACTCAGATATTGGATTCATATGTATTTATAATTATTATGTTTTCCTGTTGAATTGACTCTTTTTAAATTATATAATGCCCTTGTTTTGTCTCTAGAGACAGTTTTAAAGTCTATTCTGTCTAATATAAATATAGCTACCTATGCCTTCTTTTGGTTACCATTTGTGTGAAATATGTTTTCTATCCCTTCACTTTCAGCCTATGGTATCTTTAATTTTAAAGTATCTTGTAGACAGCATATTTCTGGATCTTGTTTTTCATCCATTCACTTACTATAGGGCTGCTGGAATCCTCTTGCTCTCTTTTTGTCTTGTGGGAGGAGATCAGGCCAAGGGGATTCCTCTTGGTCCCAAGTTCTGCTAGACTGGGTGCTGGGACTATTCGAGTAAACTGTTTACTATGGTTTTCTATGTGACTATTTTGTCTCTGTGATTCATAGAGTTTCTGTAGCTTCCTTATTGTACTCTGTAAGTATCTCAGAACTATTCTAGTTGGTATGTAGTTGTTTATGTGTTGTTTTTGTGGACAAGAGGATAAGCACCGAGACCTCCTAATCTTCCATCTTGCTAATGTCACTATGAAAAATTAATTCTCTGTATATTTTCAAAAGTTTGCTTTAAATTCTTCCAATGACATGGAGTTTTCTACCTTAAGAGGCAGCTGATGCCATTCTCATGCTGAGGTCATGCTGAATGTTAGAAAGTTATTCTACTAGGACAAAGACTAAGAAAAACTTTCCCAAAATTAGAGGTTTAGGAACACTGAATGTACACTCTTGCAAGAATCTTAGTTCCCCATCTTTAAAAATATTCAAATAAAGGCCACATGACTTGATCTAAAGATGCTTTAGAGTCTAGAATTTGTAGTCTAGATAACTTTTAAGTTCCATTCTTATTCCCATAGTTAATGGTTCCATGACAATTCATTATTAGAAAGGGCTAACCTTTTAATCTAGTTTTCCAGCAGCTACTTATTTCCATTTTTTTCCTTTTTATTTTTCTTTAAGTGTCCCAGGCTCAAACCTTTCATTTGCCTGTGACTTCTCTCTCTCCTTCACCCTCAACATGGTATCCACTATTTGTCTTCTCTTTCTATACTCATTCTGGGGCTTAACTTTGTCTTGCCAGCATTAATCTATAGCCTCCTCTATGATCTTTTGGTCTCCAGTTTATCTCTTGTCTAATCCAGCTTGTATTTCTAAAGTAACCCTTTGATAAACTATCTTCCCTTTCTAATCCATCCTTAAACTGAACTTTGATCATGTTGTATTTCTCCCTCACTCTTTATCCTGACATTCATAATCCTTCACAATCTAGCTAAACTTACCTCTTCAAATACACTTCTTAAACACACTTTCCCAAACTGTTCTGGTCAAATAGAATCCCCCTTTCACTCTATTCCAAAAAGTTTCTGTTTTTCTATTGCTCAGCTTTTGCTTATCCCAATTCCCCTGCTCAGGACTTCCGCCTATCCCTAATCCTCTGCCACCAATAAAATCCTATTCATCTTTCAACTTAAGTTTCAAATTTCTCCTTTATTAATTCTTCCCAGAGGATTCCAGCTCATATTTATGTCTTCCTCCCTTGAACTCCCATACTGCTTTAATGTCTGTTTTATTCATCTGGCAATCAATCATGCACTGCCTTTTTTCCCCCCCAATTTTATTTTAATGATTGTTCAAGTACAGTTTTCTCCCCTTTACTCCCAATCAAGCCCACCCACCCCCTCCCAACTTCCCTCCCATTACCACCCTCCCCCTAGTTTTTATCCATGTGTCTTTTAACTTTGTTCCTGTAAACCCTTCCCCCTTTCCCCTGAAATCCCCTCTTCTCTCTCCTCTGGTCACTTAACATCTCTAAAAATTGTTGTTTATCTTGAGTACTGTCACTTAACTATTTCTTTGTGTATATTTTGTCTCAACTACCTAAAAACAGATCACTATTTTTCAACTCTCTACAGAACAGAACTGGGCACCTAGTAAGAACTCAGTCCTCAATGTGTACTGACTAGTTTCCAATAGGTTATCAAATTACTTTGTAGTGACTCTAATAGACCACTAAGTTAGTTATTAATTTTTCTTCATTCCAGTCAAGCATTGGTGGTGACAGAGGGTAGAATAGACCATTGAAGATGAGGTGTATATGAAAGAAAGCATATTTGACTCTTTAAGCCTCAAATGAGATGAATTGCTAAGATGCTTATGGTGAGACATTTTACTTACAGCTAAAGGTGTTCCTTAATAGATTTAGGTCCCTAGAGCAGCTCTACAGAGGTTGTGATTACAACCCAAAACTAACCTCTTCCAAGAGAGTAAACAGATTATTATTTTTTCCTTTTAAGTTTGTTCAGGGTAGTCAACACCAAGGTGTTTAAATCAATTGATTCAGAAATTACACATCAATGGCTTTCTCTAGAAGTTTTTGCATTCCTGGACTAATAATTAAAATTCAAAATATCGTATGTGACCTTTTTTTGCCAAATTGAAAATGTGTGATTCATGAGAAATGCTCCAGTTTGGATGAAGATAAACTGAGAGAAGAGGGAGGATGGGAGAGAGCATGGAAATTACAACTTTTTGTGGCTACCTCTAATGCCATGCCATAAGTGGCCTCATTGCAGGTGGGCAAGATGGAAGGGATGTGCTTTTCAATCAGGAAAGGAAGAAAATAAAGGAGTGAAATGTTGAGTGGTAAGTCATACAAAGACCATCATCAGATTCTAAGCAAAGTATCTCTGTTAAGCATATACTATGTGGACCTGGAAAAGGCCTTAATGATATATGGAGAGGTACCTAGGCCCCAGTTCAGTGAACTTGTGATGTACTCATAGCCATGATTAGCAGAATGTATAGTTATGAAATTAAGTGGTCAAAAGCCTAAGAAGTTCTATAAGAGTGAGGACATATGTTTTTTTTCTTCATGGCACTAATTTTACTTCTAAAATTCATTATTACCAAGCTACAGTCTACACTGCTTTGTCCCAAATGCCTATAACAATCCTCCATCCTTTGCTAGTTATTTGAGACATCACTTTTTAAGGTGGAATCATTTCCTCCTTTATCTCCAAGATGTTCAGAGAAGAACTTTGCTTTAGGATGAACCATAAACCATGTATCACTCCCTTTCTAAACTTTGGCTCCAAGATTGCCCTCAGATTCATTTATTCATTCAAAAAATATTTATTGAGCATCTGCTGTATGGCAACCACTGCTCTGAGCAAATAAATAACAAAAATCCCTTCTCTCTTAAGAGTTACATAACTTCTAACTGTGGTAGGTCTACAGAAGTCATAACCCAGACTTTGAATGGTGGCACCATTTGTGGCAGGGAGCAGTGGGCAAGGGCTTGGTATTGCTAGGAGAAAAAAGAACCCCACTAAGCTTAGAGGATGATTGCTTCTTGCTCCTCTCTCTACATTTCTTTTTGGTATACAATAAACAGAGAGGCAAAATTGCATGGGGGTTAAGGGTATAGGGCTTGGAGTCATACAGCCTGGGTCCAAATCCCGGCTTTGCTACTGAGTCGTCATTTCATTTTGGTTTGGTTCCCTGTCCTTTGTGAGTATCAGTTTTCTTAGCTGTTACTAGTCATTCAGCAGACCCGAGTAAAGACTTTGATTTCATCTTTGCTAACATAAGAACATCTAAATTAGCTGCTCGCATATATCTGGAGTGCCTCATTCACTGGCCATATAGGGACATCTACATATCAAATGGAAGTGTACAGAAGTATCTAAACAACGTACTTACCAACATCTGAGTATAAGAGAATTACTCCTATTTATAAATAGTTTTTAATAGATTTTCTAATGATATTCATCTAAAATTCCTGACCAGATGACCTCTGCTTCCATCTTATTATTTCCCTATTTGAAAGGTGGCTTATACTAATGCGGTCAATTTTGTATTTATGCTTGAGAGGTATGTGGATTCTCTATTATTTCATTTACCTTATGAATTTCTCCCTGTTGAACAGTTTTTATGACGTTAATCCATTCTTCCATGTCTTTCCGGGTGGGTGCAGCCAGGATAAGTTTTCGTTGTGGTGTGATCACCTAAACAAAAAGTAATACTATTAGCTGGTTCCCACTCTACAAATTTGCCCCAAAACAGAGCCTGTGAATTCTCCAAGGACTTAGACAGTTCTACTAAGCATAACTGAAGCGACTTTTTAAATATAAGGCAGATGTTCCCAGAGCTACTTGTAGCTCCCTAGATACCAACCCCCAAAATAATAATAATAGTAATAGATAACATTTTAATAGAATTTACTAAGTTTCAGGCACTGTTCTCTTGTACTTTATGTATAGTATTTATTTTAATCTTCATTACAACCCCATTATATAAGGATTTTTCCCACTTCAAAGTCAGGAAAACCATGGCAAAAGAAATTAAATGACTTGCCCAGGGTCACTTAGTAGGGAAAAAGCTAAGCTAGAATTGAAATCCAGATTATTTGGCCCTGGAGCACATGCTTTTAAACATTAAGTCAGGCATTCATATAATACTCAAGTGAGGTTGCTTGAAAATCCTACTCACTTACTACTGCTCTGTCTACTTGGAAATAGTAAAAGGGTATATGGTTCATTAGGGTGTGCCTCTTTCTGCTTAGGAGGAGACAATACAGTGAGAAATCTAAAAATCTAGTTTATTTCTTTCTTATGGTCAGGGACAACCTGATAAAAATTTTAGCATTGTCTCTCTTAATCCTGCTTGTTGCAACAACCCAGGCAAGAATGAAAAAGCCATGCTGTGGGTCTAGCAGAGGTAGACCATGGCCAAGACTTGGTCTTTTCCCAGAGGGAAGTAGGAAGCATGGATAGCAATAGCATCAGTCCTTTTTTCAATGGCGCTACCTCCATATACCATTGACTTCCAAAATCTGGAAACTAGAGCTCACCATACCAACAAGCAATTTGTTTTTCCTTTTGCATGTAGCACAGCATGATTCTGTGATATATGGGAAAAAGAACTAGTAGGAATTGTGGTAATAACTACTCTTTTGGTCCCAACCCGTTCTTGTATGGGGCTGATGAGCACTGTCTCTGTTTTAATTAGGCTAAGGGGAAACCTAGTCCTTGAGATTTCTCTGTAGAGTGAAGACCAAAAACATTAGCCTGTATGCTCATCAGCCAAAAGATAAGTTTTTGCGAAGTGGCTCAACAGAACTCTCAGCTTTACCCTGGGTCAGTGTGATATAAGGAGAGAAATGAGAGTAGGATCTCCTCTTATATCTAGCTTCTGTCCTTTCAAAGGAAAATAAAATGTGGAGCTATGACAGAAGCAGGACATTGGACCTATAACTCTTTAATCTGCTAAGTTCTCCTGCTTGAAAAGGGACCCCAGTCTCCATAAGCTACCACTGAGGCTGGGAGAAGACAGTTCTGAGAAGAAGTGAGTAGGAGAATTCCTCAGCCAATGGACTTGCATTTTTCAGTGAGTTTTTTAGTCTGGATTCATTTGAATGACAAAAGCCTTATGAAATTTCAGCAGTGCCAAGCCCTTGAATACTTTCCTAGAGTATCTTCTGCTTTTTTTGTGGTACTCTCACTAGTGATCTGAGCATAGGGTAGCTTTCACTTTGGATTTAGGCTCTTATCTGCTTCATCAAAGGAGAGGATATCATGTACCTTGATTATCCTGACATTTTCTACAACATATTAGCAGTCTCTTGAAAGACTCCCCATGATACTTTTCTAAATCACCTTCAACAGGAAGATAGAGTTTTGCAATAATCACTTCCCCCACCCTGAAATCAGCTCAGTTTTATAACAGGCTGGTAAAGGGAACAAGGCCATTAGTATTTTCCCCCTATGGTGGGTTCATGTGGTAACATGAACAATCTTTAGCACTCATTTGCAATACTACCTTAAGCAGACTTCCATAGACATTTTGGATCAAAGGAAACTTGGTAAACCTGAATGCCAAAGAGGCAACAAGTGTGTCAAACCCTCTTCCCAGCTAGCTTCCAGCCCTGCCCATCAAATCATTCTCAACCCTACTTACACAAAAACTGTGACAAAGGTTTGTACAGCTAGTTTCAGCCAAGGCGACCTGAGATAGATCAATTGTTTCAAAATGTGCAAACTGGAAAGATATAAGATAGAGAGGGGGAAAGAACCATCTGGTTAATGAGGCAAAGAAACACTAAAAAGTAAACACGCACACACACGTGCACATGAACAGTAATAGGCATTTTTGGCGGTCATGATGTAATCATTGCTTTGGCTTGAGTGCTGGGATTTATTTAGCATAATGATTTTTGTTGATATAATATGTAGCAAACAAAAACAAACCAAACTAAACCAAAACACAACTGTTCCCAAATCTTTGATGTGGATTTATAGAAAAGCATGGGTAATTCAGAATTACTCAAAAGTGAAGATTGGTGTTGGAGAAGATAATATGATGTGGTTTAGCTAGAGGCCTAGTGGAACAGATAGGTGTTATTGGCTCTAATTTTATCAGCTGGAAGCCTTTAACTATGTTGTTAGTTCCATCTAGTTTTAGGCCTTTGTCTTGTTATACACTGGCTATAGTAGGTAACATTCAGCTAGCAGCAGGAAATCAGTACTATGGATACAGATGGGACTGGCTTCAGTGGTATGTAACTGTGCAATCAAATAGGTCTTCATGTTTGGACAGGCCATACACTTGATTTAATGCTCTGCTGTTGCAGTCTTGAAATTCTTAATAAGTTTGTCATTGAATTTGTGTTTTATAAGTGAAGTCTAGTAGGACAATGGGTCATGAGCATTAGCAAAGGAGATATGCACTATATGCATGTCTACTCCATATATTGTTACTCCATTTGCATTCATGATACCCATGAGCGTAGAATTACAGTAGACCCATAATGTGTGGGAGTTCAGTTAGACCCAAGTCAAGTATAAGGTAAGAATGTTACATCTATGAGTAAGTAGGGGAGCTGATAGCCCTGAGAGGCCACACTGCCTGCTGGAACTAGAACTTGCTTCAAACACAGCAGTGGTGTTCTAAGAAACATGAAAAACCAAGGAACCCTATTGTATTCTTTCTTATTCATGTTACTTCCCTGTATTAGCCAATCATTTATGCTGAAAATGATAACATTAAAGAAAAGGGAAAGATAGGGAAATTCATAATTCCTTTTCATTTTAGTCAGAGAATATTGGTAGAATGTGTAAGTACTATGATGTGAAATAAAAACAGTTGAGCTAGTTTTGCACAGTTTTGTGTACCTGATGAGAACAATGTGTGTGTGTGTGTGTGTGTATGAGCTACCAGGTGCAAATGATATAATGTTGGTGGTTCTTCATGAGTTAAGTGCTTTTCTATTTTCTTTTAAAACTGGCATTGTACAATATGCAGATGGATGGAAAAATTGCTAATAATTTAAAATGTTATTTATTTATTTTCTTAGAATGACATTTAAAAACAATAATAGATGCTCTGACAAATAATTGCTATATATTTTAGTATCTTTACTGGCATTTGTCCTTTTTCTTTAAATAAGAGGCCCACATTTATATTTTGTACCGGGCCCCACAAATTATATAGTTGGCATTGGGTGTAGAAGTTAAATGAAGAACCTATGAAAGGGAAGGGAAACTGAAAAAGGAAGGGAGAGAAGAGTGCCTGTCATTTGACCATAAAGGCAAACTTAAAGCAAGACTAGAAGATTTCAACTTCTGCCTCAATGTTTGCCAAATGTCTTTACCTATTAGCCCATCTCCTCATGAAACATTTTCTGGCACCCACACATTAACCCAACTGACAAGATTATATATATATATATAATCCTATATATTGTTTTACCGCAGGATGGTGAGCAAAGCAGAGCCTTTGTCCTCGAACCAGAAAATATCTAAGTTTCCATCTCTTGAAGGAGTTACAGCTCTTCAGCAGAGGTCCTTCCTTCAGTATTTTCTGAAAGATAGCATAACATTGAGTTATTATTACATCAATTTGCTAGGCCATATCATTTGTCCTCTCAGTTGAGAAGATTAGATATCTGGAAGGCTCTGTCTCTTGTCATATATCTGAGAAATGGCATGAGAGCCAGGAAAGAACTCAAAGAAGTTTGTTCAATAAGAAAATCCATTGGTTACTTTTGGATAACACATACAGGATAATATATAGGCTATAAGTTTCTTAGGATACATGGCATATGAACTGTGAAGAACATCTCCATTGATAGGTGATAGAACATCACCTCCAATAGTAGGGGATAAGAAGGAGGGACATTAACACATGACTACGAGAACAACATGCCTAAGAAGGAACAAGTGGTAAGGGAAGAGACTACATTAAGTAAAGGCATATTTTTTTTGATGTCTCCAGGTTGTAGCTCTGTACAGGGCCTTCCTATCAGCTCTTTTAGAGTGTTCATTTTAGAATATTAAGTTGGATCACATCCTTTCCCTGCTCACAAACCTCCAATAGCTTCCAAACATTTTTAGAACCAAATCCAAGTTCTTTACCATGGCCTTCAAGGGATTCATGGTCTAGTGAGAAAGCAAAATGTCACAAAAAATGAACTGCCTTCTGATTATGTTCTTTAGATATCTCATATTCTGACCACTTATTTCTCAGTTAGTTGTTGAGCAGACTGACTCTAACCCAGCAGAGTCTACTTACCATTTTTACCATGGAGCAAGTTCTCAGTTATATTTATAGATACAAACCAACATTCAAGACATCTATTTGAGAACAGTACTCACACCCACCAAACTGAAACTAAATCCATGCCAAATGGACAATGTCACCAAATCAAGGCTGTATCATAAATTCCATCTATCACCTAAATTAAAATTCACCATTGAGTGGTTGTGGAAATGTTCTGTTTGGACCACCTGCTACTGTTTTTCATAGTTTTTAATTAGTTGATATTATTTTAAATAGAATATTTCATATTAAAATTCAAGTTTCCTGTTTCTTTAAAATAATCATAACCTCTGGTAACAGTGAACCTATATTCTCACATGTCAACAATCTGCTGGAATGGAATAGCAGCTGCGCTCTTCAGATGGGGTACCTGACTCCATTAGGCATTTGAGTTTGGGACTCTGATCTAAACAATTCTTTGCTACTCCTATTCTCCCAAATATATATGCATTTATTATATTCTACGTTCAGTTCTCTAACCAATAAGAGTGTCCTAATGGACAGAATCTTTGTATGTCAACTGAAAAGTTAGTTCATGAGCAATCCATGTTTACCTGAGCCCTTTTGACAACTTCTGGGAGTTTCAAGATACTATACCATCCTTGAGATGCCTACACAAGAATGATGCCAAAGAGTCAAGACAGAGAACAATGAAATCTTGTGGGAAGGAGGAAGATGGCAGGAAGAGTAAGAAATTACATTTAAATTGCTGACAATAAGTCTGGTGACCTATGATATACAATCTCAGTGATGGCATTTGGTTTTCTGTGTCCTAACTTTCTCACCTTTGTGCCATTTATTATTCTATATTGTCTTCATGAAACCTAGGCAGTCATAAATATCCCTCTCAAAATTTTAATTGCTCCACCTTTGTACAACTGGAACCACATACATTATTTCTGCCTTTCCCTGAGTTATTCTACTCTGTTAATTACTGAATGCTTCTTCTACTGTTCTTATTCTGAAATATATAGTGTCCAGTGTAATAGCCCATTTTACAATTTTTGGCTGGCTATCTTTCCCTTCCTCCCATTTTCAGTTTAAAGCCTCCCTCAACTTCAATGGCTTTTTCTTACCCTTGCTGCCATACCCAGCTCTCTTCTCTTCCTGTTCCTTTCAGGGGTAGGAAGATGGAGTGAGGTGGTGTTGAGAACATGAGGAGGAGTATTTGTTTCTTCAGAAGATTCCTAGAATCCTGAGCCTTCTAGTTCCTTAGGAATTCCCAGGCACTAGTGATTTGAAATACTGAAAAATGTAGAAATCAGCCTCTTCTTTCCAGCTACTTCCTTCCATCAACCCTTACTAATGGTCATTCTTTAATTCCCTTTCTTGGTACTTAAGAAATGTTCTCTTTTCTTTCCTTACGCATTCCCTGATAATTAGTGACATCTGTTATTTATTCAAGGACACAGAAAAAATTAATTAATCTATTAATATGAAGACATGGCAAATCATCAAAATCTTCAGTTCTTATTCCATGAACCAAGCATTTGTCAAGTGAAGAAAAGACTTTGTGATGTATTTATCATTGGATAGAGTGCTTCATTCACATTTTCTGAGCTCCTACTATGAACTCTGTCTTTCAATAGACCATTTGAGACAGCTAAATAAGTTGCAGGCACATTCCGTCTGAAAGATATGGATAGTGGGAGTGGAGGGGGAGGGAGCAGTAATCCACATAGACAAACACAAAGTTATATGAGCTCAGAACCATTTGAAAGAGCCTTGGGGCTTCGTGTTCATTGCCCTAAATGTTTACTTTATGGTTCAGATGAGGGATTGCATCAGAACAGTTGTTGTCTACTCATACACCCTGTCATTGCCTACACCAGTCAAATCACAATTATCTCCTCTCTGGCTACGATATTAAATTGGTCACTTTGAATGCACTAGCTTTAAGGCAGGGAAGTCTACTCAATGCTGGTTGATAATGGAAGAGACAAGACGACCTAGTAGGAAAACTGGAGAGGTCAAGCCCAGTTGCTACAAAGTTTTAGGTGATTGTTATTGAATGCTGACCAGTGTTACTAGCTCATTCTATTTTTTAAAGAGAAACTGGCAATCCAGGCTAAAATTTTATAATATTGAAATGTTAGCAACTAATTGTATTTTTTTAAAAATCATGAGGCCCAAAGAAAGCATGTCTTCAGGACGAAGTTAGCTCACAGGCAACCAGTGTGCAATTTCTAAATTATAGTTACTGTCACCTTCTCTAGAGGACAAAGTAAGTGAGTGGTGGGTATTCCTGGCATCAGAGCAGGTTGTAGTATATGAGTTTATAGCTTGTATGTGAGGAGCCTATACATGTGAGATATATATTACTAAGTTGGGAGCTTGTAAATTTTGATGTGATTTATGTATAGTAGGGAAAAATGGTTAGAAGGACACATAATAGTTTCCTAAGTTCTAAACACAGGCTCTATAGCATTCACTCAGAACTTCAACAAATATCCAAACCTCAATTGGGATAATGTAAAATTCCTGTAGTTTCTTGCCTTTTAAGCTCTGTCTCCCTTCAGAAAAACTTACTAATCCAATCACTGTTTCTAAATAAATCCTTGCACAAGCAGAAGCTAAGAATCAATCAATGGGTCAATAAAATATGTGCATACAAATCAACATTTACCCACTGGGGGCCACTAAACCTGACAAGGACATAAGATAAAAATTGGAAGACTCAAACAAACAAGCATATCTTGCAAAGGCAAGTATTGGAAGGAGAGCTCTTGCCTATCCCATAAGAGGATTTGTATAGTGCTTCCTAGTTCCTGGCCTCTTGTGGATAACATCAGCTCATTGCCCCCTCACCACAACCATGTGGAATATTAACTCTTAATTTCCAGCTGGTAAATCTGAAGCTTGGGCATTACTTAAGGATGCACAATTAGAGAATGCTGTTGGGCTCTGTACCTTTTTCTACTATTCTATCTATGACAAGAAAACTGGGTGTACCTGATTAATTAATATGTACACCACAGAGTGAATATACTGTTCCCACCCAATGTTTGTTTTGAAAGACAAGACAGTAGATTGCTAAGAACTGAAAAGTGTTCTGTATTTATAGCAGCACAATTTACAATAGCCAAGTGTTGGAAACAACCTAAGTGCCCATCAGTAAATGAGTGGATCAAAAAACTATGGTACACTTACACCATGGAATACTATACAGCAGAAAGAAAGAAGGAGCTCCTACCCTTTGTGACAGCATGGATGGAACTGGAGAGCATTATCCTAAGTAGAACAAGCTAGGCAGTGAGGGACAAATACCATATGATCTCACCTTTAACTGGAACCTAGTCAACAAAACAAACAAGCAAGTAAAATACAACCAGAGACATTGAAATAAAGAACAAACTGACAGTAACCAGAGGGGAGGGGAAGGGAAGGGGAAGGGTTGTCAAGGAACATGTATAAAGGACCCATGGACAAAGCCAAAGGGGGGAAAGATTGAGGGTGGGAGGTGTAGGTGTGTGGCATGAGAGAAAGTGGTGGCAGGAAAATGGAGACAATTGTATTTGAATAACAATAAAAAAATCTTCAACAATAAAAAAAAACAGTGCTCTGATTATGGAGCCATACCCCACTCTCGGAAAGTAGAGCATTCCTATGAACTTTCTGGTAAGCTGAAATGGGGTAGAGTAAAGAAGCAATTACCATTAACTTATATGGAAAAATTTTCAGCATTCTCAGACTCAAAGAATGACCTAACATATTACCAAATAACACGTGAAATGAAACCTAAAATAACTTTATTACACCCAGTTTTACACTAAGTGTAACACCCTTATGAGCTCTCTTTGGCTTTTCTGATACCATATCTTGCTAATGAATGCACAAAATAAACAAAATGAAGAACTGATGCTCATAAACACAGTTCAAAACTTTGACAGCTTGATGCTGAGATGCTGAGCATAGTTCCTGGGGAAGAATCTTGGCAGGAGACACTCCTGCTGCTCAGGATGCACGCTGACTAAATAACGGCTGCTGCAAAACAAACACTGAACTCTATTTTTGCTTTTGGCTTTCTTTTGTAAAAGCAAAAATCCTCTCCTGATTTCTTTTGGTTAGCAAAAACAGGCACTGATATAGATATTTTGTAAAAGCAAAATGGCATAAAGTGAACTTTCAAAAAGCAGGGAATACCTGAACTCCATATTAAAACTGTTAAGGAGCTTCTAAGAAGCAAATGACAATCCATGGTGGGTGAGAGGGAAGTTCTTTTGTTTTTCTTTTAAAGTGACTAAGATTGACTAGAAGAGTAACAAGAATTCACATGTATACCGCACTTTGCAATTGATGAAATGCTTTTACTTTAGTTATTGAATCCTCTAACACCCTCTGAAAGGCAGCTAACTCAATCTTGCTCTATAAAAGACACTCTGACCTTCAGTTTATTTAAGTAGCTTGCCTATACATTTTTACTTCTAAGACATTATCAAGACATTTGGCCCGGACTGGTGTGGCTCAGTTGATTGGGAATTGTTCCATAAAGGGTTGCCTGTTTGACTGTGGGTCAGAGCACATGCCTGGGTTGTGGGTTCGTTCTGGTCAGGTCACTCAGGTTGTGTACAAGGGACAAGCAATCCATGTTTCTCTCTCATGTCGATATTTCTCTCCCTTTCTTTCTCCCTCCCTTCCCTTCTCTCTAAAAATAAATTTTAAAAAGACATATGAAGTTTTTCCTCTCAAATAATATTGTCAATATTTGTTTAGCATTTTTGAGATTTTGCAGGATCTTGGGGTTAAAATATTTGTCAGAAAAATGCATGTCTAATCAAGGAAAAAAATCTCAGTTGATATAGCAACAAGAAAAATAAAGTACCTAGGGATAAATCTAACCAAGGAGGTAAAAAACCTGTACTCAGAAAACTATACAACACTGAAGAAAGAAATAAAGGAAGACACAAACAAATGGAAGCACGTACCATGCTCACGGTTTGAAATAATTAATATCATCAAAATGGCCATACTACCCAAAACAATTTATAAATTCAATGCAATCCATATTAAAGTACCAATGACATATTTCACAGATATAGAACAAACATTTTGGAAATTTATATGGAACCATAAATGAATCTGAATAGCTGCAGCAATTTTGAAATAGAAGAACAAAGCAGTAGAGATCACAATACCTGGTATCAAACTATATTACAAGGCCACTGTAATCAAAACAGCCTGGCACTGGCATAAAAACAGGCACATAGACCAATGGAACAGAACAGAGAACTCAGAAATAAACCCAAGTGTCTATGGTCAATTAATATTTGAGAAAGGGGGAAGAAGCATAAAATGGAGTAAAAATAGCCTCTTCAACAAATGGTGTTGGGAGATCTGAACAGCTACATGCAAAAAAAAAAAAAAATGGAACTCGATCACCAACTTACACCATGCACAAAAATAAATTCAAGGTGGATAAAAGTTTTAAATATAAGTCATGAAACTGTAAAAGTCCTGGAGGAAAACATCAGCAAGAAAATCTCAGACATTCCATGCAGCAACATCTTCACTGATGTCCCCTAAAGCAAGGAACATAAAGGAAAGAATAAACAAATGGGACCTCATCAAATTAAAAAGCTTCTGCATGGCTAAAGAAAACAGCATTAAAATGAAAAGAGAACCAACCATATGGGAAAATATATTTGTCAATGATACCTCAGACAAGCATTTGATCTCCAAAACATATAAAGAACTCACATGACTCCACTCCAGGAAGACAGAAAAACCCAATTAAAAATGGACAAAAGACTTGAACAGATACTTCTCCAAGGAGGACATACAGATGGCCCAGAGACATGAAAAGATGCTCATCATCACTAGCCATCAGAGAGACGCAAATTAAAACCACAATAAGATACAACCTCACACTAGTCAGAATGGCCATCATAAACAAATCAACAAACAAGCATTGGACAGGATGCAGAGAAAGGGGAACCCCAGTGTACTGTTGGTGGGAATGCAGACTGGTGCAGCCACTATGGAAAACAGTATGGAATTTCCTCAGAAAACTAAAAATGGAACTGCCTTTTGACCCAGCAATTCCACTGCTGGGATTGTACCGTAAGAACCCTGAAACATCAATCCAAAAGGACCTATGCACCCCAATGTTCATAGCAGCACAATTTACAATAGCCAAGTGCTAGAAGCAACCTAAGCACCCATCAGTAAATGAATGGATCAAAAAACTATGGTACATTTACACCATGGAATTCTATGCAGCAGAAAGAAAGAAGGAGCTCCTACCCTCTGCAATAGCATGGATGGAACTGGAGAGCACTGTGCTAAGTGCAATAAGCCAGGTGGTGAGGGAAAAATGCCATGTGATACCACCTTTAACTGGAGCATAATCAACAAGAGAAAAAAGCAAACAAAGTATAACCAGAGACACTGAAAGTAAGAACAATCTGACAGTAACCAGAAGGGAGTTGGGAGGGGACAGTGGGGAGAAGGGTTTTCAGGAACTACTTACTATAAAGGACACATGACAAAACCAAGGCGGAGGGTAGAAGCAAGGGAGGGAGGTGGGTTTGGCTGGGGTGGAGTGGAGTGGTGGGGAGAAAATGCAGACGACTGTAATTGAACAATAATAAAGTAATTAAAAAAGAAAAAAGAAAAATGCATGTCTAATGTTATTATGAAAAATCAATAATAGGATTCTATATGGAAATTTTTTTCTTGGTGACCATCTTCACAGGTATACAGCTACTTCATAAAGTGGGACACACCTGTACTCCTCTTGGTCCAAGGTACCACATCCTTGTTGCATTGTTTGTGATACTACAGCTAGGAATAATTTACAAAGGGTAATATGATCCTTATACATACTGAAATGCCAGGTGACCCACCTGCTGCTTCTTAAACCAGAACATACAGCAGGCAGGCGTCCTAGTCCTTCCTGCCAATTCTATATGACATTAAAATCCAAATAGCACTACAGTCTCCACTCTTAAACTCTTAACACTGGCTGTTTTGTAGTGTGACTGAATGTGGTGCTAAGTTAAATCACTTCAGACATCATTTAGCTTTATTCAAATGCAAAGAATGCAGTGCTTATTAAGGCATAGGTAATTCAGGTTCCGAGGATAGGCAAAATGTCTTTGCCTAAACTGTGGCATCCCCTGCAGAGAAAGCTAGAACTTTGGAAAGCTCTGCTTCAGTTTCCTTTTGGGTATTTTGGTAAGCCAGTCCCCAGATCCATTATTTCCTGAAATTCTTGCACCCTGGGAGAGGTGGTCTCTTTCCCTGATACTCTACAATTCCACACGTATAAATTGTCAACAGTGAAAGTAAGCACTTCCATCGCTCCATATTTATTAAATATCTTCTATAAAATACCTCAAAGAGTCCGTAAAACAGCCCAACTTCATATATATAATTAACACCTGCCTGGTGCTTAATTGAAAAAGGCAAGTGGAGCTGCTTCTGTGACCTTTTCCTATTGTTCTCTCCAATGTCCAAAACTTTTACTATATCTGCTACATCTGTTTTTCTGTGGCTCAGTAGGTTTTTGATGGATGAGGCTTTGAGAGATGTTTTTACCTTTCCCTAGCAAAAGGAACCCCTATTAGGTAGCCAAATTGAATTCCACCCCCACCCAAACAGTAGGCAAACATCATGGCATGCACCCTTACCTATTATTCTCAGTGTATTCTTGGGCGGGAGGCTGGATCAAGTTGGGGATGGGTAGTTTATCACCCCTCAAGTGAGAACCAGACTCCCACTATGAGTACAACTGGGGAAAACAGCTTTCTGCCTATGGCTCTTTTAGTTCAAAAACCTGGAACATCTATTCTCTTTGCATTGAGACCAAGGATGGTGGGAAGAAAGCCATTTCCTAACGCTGGCCTGCCAAAGTTGACTCAAAGCAACAATGTTTGATTTAGTTAAAATGTAACTCCAGATGCTTCAGGCTTTAAGAAAGGCCAGGTCCACTGCTTTACTGAAAGCTTTATATTCCCCAGGGTCCTGTTGATATGGCAGGAGTCAGACAGACTGGCTCCAGCACTTACTAACTGTGTGACCTTGGGCAAATCACTTAACCTCTCTGAGTCTCAATTTGCCTGTCTGTTAGATGAGGATACCTCATGGAGCATGTGTCTGCCACTCTATACATGTGAATTGCTTGTGGATTTTGGAGGCAGGGGCTTGTGACACAGCTCCATTCATCTTGCTACTGGAAGCTTCCCTCCCTGGCACTAGCAATCCTAGCTGGCTAAGAGCTCCAGCAGAAAGATGAGGATTAGGGTAACTAACTGTCTCAGTTTTTCCAGAACTTTCAGTCTAAAACCAGGAAAGTGATAGGTAAACCAAGTGCTATTGGTTACCCTAACAAGTAAACCAAGTGCTATTGGTTACCCTAACACTGAGGAATGATATCTAGGTATTGCTTAGGTCTGCAAGGACTATAACTACAAATCCCTCCCCTGGCCTCCTGTGCTAAGGAAGAACTACAGAGGATCCTCTATGTCCCTGCTTTCTGTTAGTGAAATAAAATAAACTTGAGAATGATATGTTTTTCTTCTGAATAGACAAAAATTTTAACCAGTTTCTTGCATATTATTAAAAAGATAGTTTATACGCATGCACAGATACATACATATAGTATTTCATCTTCATGTAGACCAGCATTCCATGCACAATGTTTTGTTTCTTGCTTTCAACACATAATATATATTGGAGGCCTTTCAATATCGGTACATACTGAGCTGTCTCATTTCTTTTTATAATTATATACCATTCCATTTTATGGATGTAAGGTGATTTATTTAAACAGTCCTCCATTGATGGGCAGTGATTTAAAATTTTATTCTGCTACAAACAATACTGGAATGACTCTCAGTATACACATGCAATTTTGCATTGGTATGAGCACATTGGTAAGATAAATATCAAGGATTGGTGACTTTAAAACTAGTCCACCAGGACTATAAAGCCTAAAAACATGTCTTCTCAACTATTACTGTTCTCTTTCCCTTTCTTTTCTCTATTGGAATTTTCTAGGAAGGGTAAGAATCACTAATTGGGGGTTAGGGAGGAGGTGGGCAATTTGGACCCAGGCTGACAAAGTGCAGAAAGCAGTAACCTGGCTCTTGGTAATTGCCCTGGTACTGGGAAGGAGGAAGAGCTTGGCTGAGTCTTCCCAGGCCTTCACACAGGTTTGAATGCTGATTTTGCTGTGTTGGACTGTGAATCCTTGAACAAGACATTTTGCATCTACAGGACAATGGTAATTCTAATCCTGCCTGGGTATCAGATCCAACTTGGGGATCACTTCAATTCAATTCACTTATTTCTTTCTCCCAGTGGCCACTATTTTACCCAGCAGGAAAAGCCATGGACGAATAATGTCTGCAGATTTTCCCTTAGTTTAAGCCAGAGGAGACCATGTACTGTGAATGATTTCCCAAATGGGGAGGAAAAAACTTGCAGTTCTTTGAAGATGTCTCTGAAATGTCAAATAGCATCTTTTGCATATTTTGATACTTTGTAATAACATGCTGAACCATGTCTTGGAGCTCCTAAATTTGTTGACTTCAGCCTTTAGAGGTATTTTTAAATGCTTGCAACCTAAAGCCAAAAGGAACCCTGCAAGTATGCAAAGTTGTCACTCATTTGGCTACAACTCACTCAAAGAGAGAAGTGATGAAGACTCGGCCAAGTGCTTTCTGTGTACTGGGCTTAAAAATACCTATCTCTTTCCAATCATGTCATCACATGCCTCTAATAATGTAGCTATGGTAAGTCCACATCACCTAACTGCATGTAATTGAGGAGCTAAGGAGACTGCCTTATTGTCAAACTGGCCCCATGCAGACAGCCGTCTGAAGGTGTGCACAGGGCCTAAGAATACATTCATTAACAGGTCCTCTGGGGGTGAAGTGGTTAGATAATAAAGAGAGGATGTTGAGTTTTTGTTTTTAATTTTTCTCAGTCTTGTGAAGTCACATTGACAAGAATCATGAGGTTGGTAGAAAGAAACTAATGCTAGAACCATTGATTCTGCTTGCTTCTTGCAGCAGTGGGATGATGAAATTCACTAATTTACTAGTGTGTGTGTATGCAAAATTATGCACGTTGCCACACTGGTGGTAGGTGAGACTGGGAAGAAGGTCTCAGGTAAGGGCATTTCAGGGTGGGATTGCTTGTGGGTTGGGTGAAGGATTTTCCACTCAACTTCTAAAGCTGTGAATAACTTTGCTCCCTCTGAGCAGAGGACTGTCCTGACTGAGCAAAATTGCCTCATATGGAGGCAGGAGGCATGGTAGTTTGACAGCCCACCAAACCTAGAGGGAAAAGAGAGGGAAGAGCTATGATTGCAGGAGACACTAATCTGTCAAGGAAGAAAATATGTTGTGAGCCTTGGTTTCACAGAAATTACTGGCCAGGTAACAAAATTGAAAAACTTTGCCAGTTGGTAAAAAATGGGCAACAGGGACAAGCTTCCTGGAGTAATAATAATGGCAATATTAATTGCTAACAGTTGGTGAGTATTTACTATGTGGGAAATACTCTGTCAAATCATGTTACACGGAGAGCTGAAGCTTGAAGAGATTAGGTAACTTCCCCAGCAGATTGATAAATGACAGAGCTAAAATCTGTCTTAGAATTTTACAGGACATGGAAAACCAGTTATTCCTCAGTGAAATGAAAAAAAAATAAGGTTTAAATCATTGGTTTCATTGCAAGTTATACCCTATTGTCAATTAACAGAAGGAAACAGGATTGGGGCAGGGGGAGATGTGTAGTATAAATCTCAGCTATTTTGTTCAGTTTTGGTTTTGTTTTTAATATTAAATGCTTAAGTAATTAAGGTACTAATAATTGTTTGATTTACACAGTACTTTGTCAGATATAAAGACCTTGAGGATTCTCACTTGACTCTGAAGACAACCCTGAGGAGCAGGCAAGATAGTTAATACTATTGGCTTTTTTTCCACGTAAGAACACTGACTTAAGGAAGGACCCAATGTCACTATGTTTCAAACTAGTTCTGGCCTCGGGACTTCCAGTGCAAGGCTCTTTTTCATTGTACCTCTAAATTTGTTTTCTGTGTTGTTTGGTATCATTTTTAATTAGTAATATCTTTTTTCAAAGCTTAGTTTCCTCTTATCATTCCTCTTCTGCCATTCTACAATATAACTCTCTGATATCATTGCTGGTAAAGAAGTATGGCAGAATCAACTGTGCAATTGGGCCATCCTTGTAGTAAAAGAGTGATACCATGCTGACCCCAAAGGGAAATTCTTCTCTAACCTGGACAGCTCCTAGTAGCAATAATGAAAAATTAATTTGGCTTTGCAACTACTGCACAAAAGCATTCTGTAAGGATCTTTCTAGGAAAGAACAAGAGCATTACTATTGCCTCCCTCCCCCTCCTAAGAGCCACTTCCCACAGCTTGTTCAGATGCTTTACCCTAACACCTACTGCTAGCTTTCTCTACTTTTGGACCTTTATTTATGTCTGTCTCTGTTGAAACACCATTCAGATTTACATCCTTTTCCAACTTTTCCTTGCAGGCAAACACCTGGTAAAATTGCACTCCCTTCTATAGCCAAGCAATGTTTAAGGGATTAAGGCTGCTCAACTCCTAAATGGCTACTAACTACAGTAATTAAATTCTAACAACCACTGGCCAGGGCTTAAAGCAAGGCTGACTGTTACCATCTGGATTTTGTGCTGCTTAACTCTTGATAGCCTATTTTGGAGAGGGCATCAGAAAAGTACAAAAACACTAAGAAAGAAGAAGAAGAAGAAGAAGAAGAAGAAGAAGAAGAAGAAGAAGAAGAAGAAGAAGAAGAAGAAGAAGAAGGAGAAGGAGAAGAAGGAGAAGAAGGAGAGAGAGAGAGAGAGAGGGAGAGAGAGAGATCAGTGGTCTTACAACTCAAGCTGATGGGCTTGGAAGAGGAGTAGAAAAGAAATAAGAATAGGATGAGTATGTTACATTGAAGGGGAAGCTGGGGGTGGCAGCAAACACTAACAGACTTGGTGACAAAAAATTCTCATATTCCTATTAATGGCATATACAATCACCACTGATATTGGAACTATCTCTTAGCCACTATTTCATTGGCTCTCAGATTATGCTGTAATCAGTGTGTGTGCAGCTCTCTGTTCAAAGTTGCTGGGGAGAAGGCAGCACTGACTAAAATGGGAAGAGAAGGATTATGAATTGAGATCTGGGGACAGCTACACTTGAATCATACACACAAATATAAAAAGCAGGCAAAATTTTCCTCTGGGAGGGGTAGGAGACTGTCCTTTAATCAGAAACATGACCTAAAAAACTAGGATTGCTTAAAAAAGGTAAAGAGCAGGGGAGATGAGAAGGGAGAATCCAGTGTGAAACAGACTCACTAATAGCAATACACACACATTAAAAATGATACACAGAGAAATATGGAAACACACCTAACCAATCTTGCCCATTTTAGCCCTCCATACATGTGATAAAAAGTAATTACTCACAAACACATGTCTGATATCCACATATTTTCTGAAATGACCACTGTAACTAGGCATCTGGCTAGGCATATTGTACATGTACATTAGTACTTATACTCACAACACCACAAAGTAAGTAATATTAGCTTCATGTTGTAGATAGGGTTTGGAATATCCAAATGGTCAAACAACTTCTCTAAGATTACACACAGTTACAAAGGAGGATGACTTTGAACCCAAGTATGTCTGATTCCAAAGCCTAAACACACTTCTACTCATACCATAAATGTTGCCTATCATTCCTGGAAAGTGAGGGTTGATTTGAAGTGAGAGAAAATAAATAGATAGTTTGCAAAACCACAAGAGATTTCAATGACTCAGTTTATGTTTTCACAGAAATATTTGTACATGGTGTAGTATAGGCAGCAATATGACATCTAAGAGATAGACACCGAATTCCATCAGTTCCCCAAGCCACATCTCTTTGTTAGAACTGCAAATAAAGGTGCTAAAATTTAGCATCTTTCATTAAGGGAAGAGCAACACATAACAGACAAAACTATTAATATTGCTCAGATCTGTTGAAATAAAGTGACCTTTTACCGTATTAAAGATCACAGGGATAGGCACCAGGAAGAGAAATGATTTCAAAACCAAGCAGGTCAGAAAGGAAAAACTCAGCATAAAAGTCTCTTGGTAAGTCACAAATACTTGTCATAGCCAAGTTACATCTGATGGATGCAATGCACACAGTGCCACAACTTACCCATTGTAGATACTTGAATGCTTATTTTTAAATACACTTTATTGATTATGCTATTACTGTTGTCCCATTTTTCCCCATTTCTCCCTCTATACCAATACTCCTTTCCCTCCAGCAATCCTCCCCTTAGTTCCTGTCCATGGGTCATGCATGTAAGTTCTTTGGCTTCTCCCTTTCCTATACTATTCTTAACATTCCCCTGCCTATTTTGTTCCTACCAATTATTCTTTTTAATCCCTGAACCATTTCCCCCATTCTCCCTCTTCCCCCTCCCAGCTGATAACCCTCCAAATGATCTCCATACCTATGATTCTGTTCCTGTTCTGGTTGCTTAGTTTGTTTTTGTTTTTTAGATTCAGTTGATGATAGTTGTAAGTTTGTTGTCATTTTAATGTTCAGAATTTTATTCTTCTTTTTCCTAAATAAGTACCTTTAACATTTTGTGTAATAATATGTTGGTGATGATGAACTCCTTTAGCTTTCCCTTGTCTTGGAAGTGCTTTATCTACCTTTCTATTCTAAATGATAGCTTTGCTGGATAGAGTAATCTTGGTTGTAGGTCCTTGTTTTTCATCACTTTGAAATACTGCTTGCCAGACCATTCTTGCCTGCAAAGTTTCTTTTGAGAAATCAGCTGGTAGTCTTATGGAAACTCATTTGTAGGTAATTCTCTGCTTTTCTCTTGTTGCTTTTAAGATTCTCTCTTTATCTTAAACCTTTAGCATTTTAATTATGATGTGTTTTGGTGTGGTCCCCTTTGGGTCTAACTTGTTCAGGACTCTCTGTGCTTCCTGAACATGTATGCCTATTTCCTTCACCAGATTAGGGAAGTTTTCCTCCATTATTTGTTCAAATAAGTTTTCAATTTCTTGCTCCCCCTCTTCTCCTTCTGGCACCCCTATGATTTGGATGTTGGTACGTTTAAAGTTGTCCCACAGGTTCCTAAGCCTCTCCTTGATTTTTTGAATTCTTGTTTCTTCTTTCTGTTCTGATTGACTGTTTATTTGTTCCTTTCTTTCCAAATCATTGATTTGAATCCTGGCTTCCTTCTCTTCACTGTTGGTTCCCTGTAGACTTTTCTTTATTTCACTGTGTAACCTTCATTTCTTCCTTTATTTTTTGCTGTACTCAATGAGTTCTCTGAGCATCCTTATCACTGGTGTTTTGAATTCTGCCTCTGATAGGTTGGCTATCTCTGTTTCGTATAGTTTGTTTTCTGGTGTTTTGTTCTGTTCTTTCATTTGGGCCATATTTCTTTGCCTCCTCAATTTGGCAGACTTACTGTGTTTGTTTCTGTGTATTAGGTAGAGCTACTTTTACTCCCTGTCTTAGTAGGTTGGCCTGTGTAGCAAATACACCTGTACATGGTGTGGGTCAGAGCCTTAGGTAATTGCCTGGGTGGGGCAACCCACTTCACTGCTCCTGGGCTCCGCTTGTGTGTGGAGGTGTGTGGAGAGGGGCAACCCCACTGACTGGCTTCTGGAGGTCTGCCTGGCACTTGCCTCATTTCCAGTCACTTCACCCACTGCCTGTGTGTGATCGGTGCCCCTACAGCTGCTGCTCTGGGGTTTACTACTCTCTAAGACTATATGGGCCCTTTAAACTCTAAAAATCCAGCAGTTTCTTCTGCCACCCCAACCCCCACTGGTTTTTACAACCAGAGGTAATGGGGGTTTATCTTCCAGGTTCTGGAATCCTGGACTCTGCAGTCTGGCCAGGGGCTGGTATTGCTTGCTCCCAGGGTATCCCTCCTGATTTTTATCCACCATATGTGAATGTAGGACCATCTGTTATGCTACTACAACCACTGCTTGTCCATACCACACTGCCTCTCTGCCCCATCTCTGAGACTCTGGCCTTAGAATTCATCTGGATGAATGTGGCTTCTTTAAATCCTTGGTTGTTGGACTTCCATACAGCTTGATTTTCTGACAGCTCTGGGTGTTATTCGTTTTTGAGATCTGGTTGTAATTCTTTTTATGGTTGCACAGGAGGCAAAGCATATCTATCTACACCTCCATCTTGATGGGAAGTCTGATAAATGTTTATAAAGTTTAACTGAGTGGGGGAAAATACACTTGGGAAGGACAATGAGAAAGGGTGTTCTAAAATGTTGCTATCAGTTGGCTCCTAAAATGCAGTTGCTGTTGTAGGAAACACATGAAGATTCTGAAATTTCCAAAAACATACATTTAGGCAAAAGCCAATTTAGTATATAGTTAACGGAGTATAGATTTTGGAGTCAGATAAACCTGGATTTGAAACTCATCTTCATCACTAATTAGGTGTATCCTTGGGCAAGTAATCTATCTTATAAACCTCAGCATTTTTATCTGTAAAAATATAGTATATATGGCACTCAACTCTTAATAAAGATCAAGAGAATACATGAGAGTGCTTAGTGATAAGTAGAAATTCAAGACATACATTTTCTTTCCTTCCATGGATATGGTGATAATATTTTTAACCCTAAATTAGAACACAAAGCTTTTTAAGTGTGAGCATATATGTGGTTGCAACAGGTACTGGAAGTTCAATTTGAAATCAGTGTTTTGCCCCCCAAATTGGAGCATAGTTTACATACTAATAGTCCAAGCCCAGCAGGTCTTTGCTGCCAGAGGTTAGAGTGCTTTTGATCTTTGTGGATTAGTCAATGCAAGTACAGACTCTTTCCTTTCCATGAGTAACAGAGCAGGGATTACTGGTAAAGGAAACAAAGACTATAAATAGAAAATCAAATTGAAGTCTGTAGAGAATTTGTGCTTTCTTTCCCCATAAAGATACTCAAAAGATGGTGCTGAGAGTATGAACTCCTTCCACAGAAATAAGAAATAGAGCATCAGGAGGGTTTCTGATTATATAGGAAGACTTAAGGTAAGTTAAGAGAAATGTTGTATTCCAGTCTGGAAAGAAACCAGTGTTAGAAAAAGTGGTGATTAGAACAGTTAGGATTTGTGAACCCAAGTGTTTGTATCTCTTTCAATTTAGCACATAGACATTTCAAATCTAATTCTCTCTAATGTTTATATTAAAACAATGAGGTAGTTTTTAAAGGACCAAACGAATTACTGAATTGAAAACATCCTGTTCTGATGCATTCCATTAACAACAACTATGGGAAACAGATTCAAGAACTGCTATATAATCTGCCATAAGAAAAGGCACCAACCACCTGGTGGCAATTTATTCTACTGATACTATATCCTAATTCAAGGCCAATTGTCTAGGATGAAATGACTAGCTTTTTGAGCTCTTACCTTGCAAACTCAATACTAGTTAAATAAGATAAAGTAAACATCACAAGGCCATTTTCCCACATAACAAACAACTAAGGCAGGGTGTTATCATGCTGACAAGACCTATGACTTTATTGGACAGAATCCAGGTCTACAACTATGTACTTAACAACTTCTGCCAACCTAATGCAAAAATTCCAACCCCTTCTTATTCTACTTTGCCATTCATGTGCCTTGGGCTTTCAAGGGGAGTCTAAATGTACAGTTATACAATGAAACCTAGCAAATGCATCTTCTCATTTTATCTGTGTACCTATCAAAAGTTTAAGATGGTTATGTTGATTAGGTTCCACTTAAAGGTGAGATCATATGGTATTTGTCCCTCACCACCTGACTCATTTCACTCAGCATAATGCTCTCCAGTTCCATCCCTGCTGTTGCAAAGGGTGGGAGCTCCTTTTTTCTTTCTGCTGCATAGTATGCCATTGTGTAAATGTACCATAGTTTTTTGATCTACTGATTTATTAATGGACACTTAAATATTCTAGATACAAGTCCTTTGTTGGATGTGTGATTAGGAAATAGTTTCTTCCATAACTGGTCTTTCACAGTGCATATGTTTTACATTTTGGTAAAGTTCAGTTTATTTTTTTATTTTTATCTTTGCCTTTTTAATTTAATTTAATTTTTTATTTATTTTTAAAATTACTTTATTGTTGTTCAATTACAGTTGTATTCATTTTGCCCCCACAACTTCCCCCAACCCCAGCCAATCCCATCTCCCTCCCTTCAGCTTATAAATTTTTACTTTTATGGATCATGCTTTTGGTATCATATTGTTATATGGTTGTTATATAACACCTTTGGAAGAACATTCCTTGTGAAGTTCTTTTTGCTATCATTCATGCCTTTGGAGGCTTTTACATGTATGCACACATGTGCTGCCTGGATTAACTAAAAGAGTTTGAGCTTATTGTTTATGCATAATTACTAATGCATATGTACTACTATAGAATGCATAGAAACAACTCGTGGAGCTGAGTATAATACTACAAAACATATTATCTAGCAAGAGTTTCTTTTTAGATTATTTTTAAATGTATTTTTCAGTAATAGTGGACATACAAAATTGTATTTCTTCAGGTGTACAGCATAGTGATTATACACTCATATACCTTATGGTGTGATCACCTCAATAAGTCTTGTACCCCTCTGGTACCATGCATGGTTATTGCAATACTTATTGTCTATATTTATTTACCATGCCTGATGTGAACAGGGAAGGAACAGCTCATAAAATTATAATTCCTCTTCAAATTTTACAGTTCTCCATTTAGAAAAATATAGAAAAACATGACTAGTATATACACAATATTATATAAATCTGTAAAATTTTTGTCTTGAAAATTTCCAAATTTTGCCTTAGGTAGGCAAAAAATCTGATATTCTTTAGCTTCTAGAAGAAGCAGTATATATTTTTAAAGAAATAAAGACCTGAGAGAGCGGAAGATGGCGGCTTGAGAGGAGGAGTCTGGATCCCCCTCTCCAGCGCGCAGGGGAGAATTTGGCCGATCTGAGGAGAAACAGACTAGGAGACCACGGATATCGCAGCGTTTATGAAAATAGGGCATCAGAAGTTATCCAGATATTGAATGAACTGACGGTGAGACGCCAGAAGGGGCCCGGGCTGGGTGCCCGCGGAGCCGGCCCTGTCCCCAGTCAGGGGTTGTGACCAGCAAAGGCGCAGGTGCTAGGCGCACCCACGGGGAACAGTGAGTATCCAGTCTGCCGGACCAGGAGAGGCCTTGCCGTGGGGGTGGAGTCTTTCCCGTGGGCGCCGGAGCCCCCAAACGGGTGTGTGTGGTTTTGGGGAGAACTGAGTCCCGGGGCCCAGCCAGGAACAGGGAGGGTCTTCCCGAGCTGGGACCATCTGTCTCGGACGCGCGCCCTGCGGGTTTGATCACTCAAACGCAGAACTC
>PVIA01014048.1:0-28840 GCA_004024845.1 Tonatia bakeri
TAGCTATTGTAAATTGTGCTGCTATGAACATGGGGGTGCAAAGGTTCTTTTGGATTGGTGTTTTAGGATTCTTAGGATATAGTCCCAGCAGTGGAGTTGCTGGGTCGAATGGCAGATCCATTTTTAATTTTCTGAGGAAGTTCCATACTGTTTTCCACAGTGGTTGTACCAGTCTGCAGTCCCACCAACAGTGCACTAGAGTTTCCTTTTCTCCACATCCTCACCATCACTTGTTGTTAGTTGATTTATTCATGATAGCCATTCTGACAGGTGTGAGGTGATATCTCATTGCGGTTTTACTTTACATCTCTGATGGCTAGTGATGTTGGGCATTTTTTCATATGTCTATGGGCCATTTGTATGTCCTCCTTGGAGAAATGTCTATTCAGGTCCTTTGCCTCTTTTATAACTGGATTGTTTGCCTTCCTGGTGTGGAGTCTTGTGAGTTCTTTATATATTTTGGAGATCAAACCCTTCCTTGTCTGAGGTATCATTGGCAAATATATTTTCCTATATGGTTGGTTCCCTTTTCATTTTGCTGATGTTTTCTTTAGCTGTGCAGGAGCTTTTTAATTTGAGGAAGTCCCATTTGTTTATGTTTTTCCTTTATTTTCCTTGCCATAGGAGATATATCAGCAAAAATATTGCTATGTGGAATATCTGAAACTTTATACCCTGTTTTCCATTAGGACTTTTATGGTATCATGACTTATATTTAAGTCTTTTATCCATTTTGAGTTTATTCTGATGTGTGGTGTATGTTGTTGGTCTAGTTTCATTTTCTTTACACATATATCAGTCCAGTTCTCCCAACATCATTTATTGAAGACACTATCTTTATTCCATGGTATGCTCATACACATTTTCTCAAATATTAATTGACTGTAGAGGCATGGGTTTATTTCTGGGATCTCTATTCTATTCCATTGATCTATGTCTGTTCTTATGCCAGTACCAGACTCTTTCAATTATAATGGCCTTGTAGTAGATAGAGTTCAGGTATAGTGATCCCTCCAATTTTGTTCTTTTTTCTCAAGATTGTCAAGGCTGTTCAGGGTCTTCTTTGATTCCATATAAATTTTTGAAATATCTTTTCTAGATCTGTGAAATACACCATAGGTATTTTAATAGGAATTGCATTGACTCTAGATTGCTTTGGGTAGTATGAACATTTTAATGATGTTATTTCATCTAATCCACAAACACAGTGTATGCTTCCATTTATTTGTATCTTCTTCAATTTCTTTCTTCAGTGTTCTATAGTTTTCTTTCCCTTTTAAAAAATTGTTGTTCAAGTAAAGTTGTCTCCATTTTCACTCCAACCTCCCCTTCCCACCCCACTGTGTTCTATAGTTTTCTGAGTATAGGTCTTTTATATTCTTGGTTAAGTTTATCCCTAGGTGCTTTATTTATTTTTGTAGCTATAATAAGCAGGAATTTTTTTCTTAGTTTCTCTTTCTGATAGCTCATTGTTGGTATACAAAAATGCCATCAATTTTTTATCTTTATTGTATTTCTTTTTGTTACCATTTAGTCCCTTTATAGCCACAGATTTCTGAATATTGACTTTGTGTCATGCTATTTTGCCAAATTCACTTATTAGGTCAAATATATTTTTGGTGGAGACTATAGGGTTTTCTACATACATTATCATGCCATCTGCAAATAATGAGAGTTTTACTTCTTTTTTTTTTTTAATTTGGATGTCTTTTATTTCTTTTTCTTGTCTGATTGTTGTGGCTGGAACTTCCAGTACTATGTTGAATAAGAGTAATGAAAGCAGACACACTTGTTTTGTTTTCAATGTTATGGGAAAAACTTTTAATTTTTGCTCATTGATTATGATGTGCAGTAGGTTTCTCATATATGGTCTTTATTAAGTAAGGGTATGCACCTTCTATTCCCACTTTACTGAATGTTTTTATCATAAATGGGTGAATTTTATTGAATGCTTTCTCTGCATCTATTGATATGATTGTATGATATTTTTTCTTTCATTTTGTTTATATGGTGTATTGTGTTTATTGATTTGTGAATTTTGTACCACCCTTGCATCCTTGGAATATTTTCCACTTGACCATGTTATATGATCTTTTAAGTATATTGCTGGGTCCAGATTGCCAATGCTTTGTTGAAGATTTTAGCATCTGTGTTCCTCAGAGATATTGAACTGTAATTTTCTTTTTTTCTTGTGTCTTTACCTGATTTTGGAATTAAGATAATAATGGCCTAATAAAAAGGATAATTAGGATAATAAAAAGAGTTTGGGAGTCTTCCTTCTTCTTGAATTTTTGGAATAGTTTGAGAATGACAGGAGTTACCTCTTCTTTGAATGTTTGGTAAACTCACCTGTGAAGCCACCTGGTCCAGGGCATTTGTGTGCTGAAAGTTTTTTTGATTACTGCTTCAATTTCACTAGTTGTTATCAGTCTATTCAGACTCTCTGCTTCTTCTTTATTTGGTTTTGGAAGTTTATATTTCTAGAAATTTATCCATTTCACCTAGGTTATCCATTTTCTTGGCATATAGTTGTTCATAGTAATTTCTTACTATGAATCAATCAATCAATCAAGGAATACATTTTTTAAAAAGAAGAAATAAAAATATTTTTTATTTCTGTGGTATTGGTTTTAACTTCTCTTTCATTTCTGATTTTATTTATTTGGGTACTCTCATTTTTTTTTCTTGATGAGTCTGGTTAAAGGTATATCAATTTTCTCTATCTTTTCAAAGAACCAGCTCCTGGATTCATTGATCCTTTTAATTGCTTTTTTAGCCTTTGTGTCACTTAATTATGCTGTGATCTTCATTACTTCCTTCTACTTTCTCTGGGCTTTGTTTGTTTTCATTCATCTAGTTCTTTTACATGTAGGGTTAGGTCCTTTATTTGAGATTTTTATTTCTTCTTTAGGTGGACATGTATTGGTATGAACTTCCCTCTCAGGAAGGCTTTCACTGTGTCCTATATGTTTGGGGTTGTTGTGTGTTCATTTTCATTTGTTTCCAGATGCTCTTGGATTTCTTTCTTGATCTCATTGTTAACTCATTCATTGTTTAGTAACATGTTTTTAAGTCTCCATGTATTTGAATTTTTATTTTATTTTTTTCCTAGCTCTAAGCCAATGTGATCTGAGAAGATGCCCAATATGATTTCAATTTTCTTGACTTTGTTGAGTCTTGTTTTGTGTCCTACCATGTCATTTATCTTTGAAAATGATCAATAGGATTTGAAAAGAATGTATATTTTGCTTCTTTGTAGTGAAATGCTTCATAAATATTAATTAAGTCCACTTGGTCTAGAGTGTCATTCAATATTACAATATCCTTGTTGATTTTTCATTCATTCATTCATTTATTCATTCATTCATTCATATTGTTGTTCAAGTACAGTTTTCTGCCTTTTACCCCCATCCCAGCCCACCCCCCAGCTCTCCCCACCTCCCTCCCATTTCCACCTTCCCCCCTTGTAATTGTCCATGTGTCCTTTATACTTGTTCTGGCAAACCGTTCCCCTTTTCTCCTGAAATTCCCTCCCCTCTCCCCTCTGGTCACTGTCAGCCTGTTCTCAATTTCCATGTCTTTGGTTATATTTTGTTTGTTTGTTTGTTTTGTTGTTTAGGTTCCTGTTAAAGGTGAGATCATGTGGTATTTGTCTTTCACTGCCTGCCTTATTTTGCTTAGCATAATGCTTTCTAGCTCTGTCCATGCTGTTGCAAAGGATAGGAGCTTCTTTTATCTTTCTGCTGCATAGAATTCCATTGTGTAAATGTACCATAGCTTTTTGATTCATTCATTTACTGATGGGTACCTTAATTGCTTCCAGCACTTGGCTGTTGTAAATTCTTGTGATCTGATTTTTTTGTTTGGATGATCTATTCATTGTTGACAGTGGGATATTAAAATCCTATATGATGGCTATTGCTGTCGATCTCTTTCTTTAAGTCCTTCAAAGTTTTTGTTATATATTAGGCGTCACTATGTTGGCTGAATATATGTTTACAAGGGTTATAGCCTCATGTTCCACTGCTCCCTTAATTATTATTTTTTCCTTTTTTAATTGATGTTTGAATACAGTTGTCTCCATTTTCCCACCATCACTTTCCAATGTCCTACCCACACCCACCTTGCACCCTTCATCCCACCTCACCTTGGCTCTGTCCTTGTGTCATTTGTTCATGTTCATTTATGTCTCTTTCCCATCTCTTCTACATTATTTCCCTCTCCCCTACATTCTCGTTACTGTCAATTTGTTGTTGATTTCAATGTCTCTGGCTAAATATTGCTTGCTAGTTTGTTTTCTTGATTAGGTTCCACTTATACATGAGATCATATGGTATTTGTCTTTCACTGCCTGGCTTCTTTCACTTACCATAATGCTTTCCAGTTCCAACCATGTAGTTGCGAAGGGTAGGAGGTCCTTTCTTTCTGCTGCATAGAATTCCATTGTGTAAATGTACCACAGTTTATTGATCCACTTATTTACTGATTGGCACCTATGCTGCTTCCAGTACTTGGCTATTATAAATTGTGCTACTGTGGACATTGGGGTGCATAGGTTCTTTTGAATTAGTGTTTCAGGATTCTTAGGGTATAAACCCAGTAGTGGAATTGCTGGGTCAAAAGGCAATAACATTTTTAGTTTCTTGAGGAAATTCCATACTGTTTTCCACAGAGTCTGCATGAGTTTGCATTCCCACCAACAGTGCACTAGGGTTCCCTTTTCTCCACAACCATGTCAGCACTTATTGTTTGTTGATTTGTTTATGATGGTCATTCTTACCTGTGTGAAGCGGTATCTCTTTGTGGTTTTAATTTGTGTCTCTCTGATGGCTAGTGATGCTGAGCATCCTTTCACATGTATCTGGGCCCTGTGTATGTCTTCCTTGGAGAAGTGTCTGTTCAAGTCCTTTGCCCATTTTTTTTTTTAAACTGGATTGTTAGTCTTCCTGGTGTGAAGTTGTGTGAGTTCTTTATATATTTTGGAGATCAAACCCTTGTTTAAGATATCATTGGCAAATATATTTTCCCATACAGTTGATTCTCTTTGAATTTTAATGCTGTTTCCTTTAGCTATGCAGAAGCTTTTTAATTTGATGAAGTCCCATTTGTTTATTCTTTCCTTATGTCCCTTGCTCTAGGGCACATATAGGTGAAATATTGCTGCAAGGATATCTGAGCTTTTCCTGCCTATCTTCTCCTCTAGGACTTAATGGTATCATGACTTATATTTAAGTCATTTATCCACCTTGAATTCATTTTTGTGTATGGTGTAAGTTGGTACTCAAATTTTATTTTATTTTTGTATGTAGCTGTCCAGATCTCCCAACACCGTTTGTTGAAGAGGATATTTTGATTCCATTTTATGTTTCTGTCCCCTTTGTTGAATATTAATTGACCATAGAGACTTGGGTTTATTTCTGAGCTCCGTATTCTGTTCTATTGATCTATGTGTCTGCTCTTATGCCAGTACCAGACTGTTTTGATTACCATGGCCTTGTAATATAGTTTGATATCAGGTATGTTGACCCCACCTACTTTGGTCTTCTTTTTTAAAATTGCTGCAGCTATTTGGGGTTGTTTATAGTTCCATATAAATTTCTGAAGTATTTTCTCTATACCTATGAAATATGTCATTGGTATTTTAATAGATATTGCATTGAATTTATAACTTGCTTTGTGTAGTATCAGCATTTTGACCATGTTAATTATTTCAATTCATGAATATGGTATATGCTTCCATTTATTTGTATCTTCCTTAGTTTCTTTTTTTAAAAATGTTTTATTTATTAGGTTATTACAGTTGTCCTATTTTCTCCCCTTTATTTCCCTCCACCCTACACATCACCTCCCACCTGCATTACCCCCCCTTTAGTGCATGTCCATGGGTTGTACATATAAGTTCTTTGACTTCTACACTTCCTATACTGTTCTTAACCTCCCCCTGTCTATTTTCTACCTACCATTTGCGACTTATTCCTTGTACCTTTCCCCTCTCTCTGTCCCTCTCTCCCCTCCCCTGAAAATCCTCCATGTCATCTCCATTTTTGTGATTTTGTTCCTGTTCTACTTGTTTTCTTAGTTTATTTTTGTTTTTATTTTTTTGTAGGTTCAGTTGTTGATAGCTGTGTTTGTTGTCATTTTACAGTTCATAGTTTTGATCTTCTTTTTCCTAGATAAGTCCCCTTAACATTTCAAATAATAAGGTCTTGGTGATGATGAACTCCTTTAATTTGACCTTATCTAGGAAGCACTTTAACTTCCCTTCCATTCTAAATGATAGCTTTGTTGGGTAGAGTAATCTTAGATGTAGGTCCTTACCTTTCATGACTTTGAATACTTCTTTGCAGCCCCTTCTTGCCTGCAAGGTTTCTTTTGAGAAATCAGCTGATAGTCTAATGGGAACTCCTTTGTAAGTAACTGTCTTCTTTTCTCTTGCTACTTTTAAGATTCTCTCCTTATTTTCGGTCTTGGATAATGTAATTATGATGTGTCTGGTGTGTGCTTCCTTAGGTCCAACTTCTTTGGGACTCTCTGAGCTTCCTGGAGTTCCTGGAAATCTATTTCTTTTGCCAGATTGGGGAAGTTCTCCATTATTTTTTTTCAAATAAGTTTTTATTCTCTTGCTATTTCTCTTCCTCTTCTGGTACCCCTATGATTTGGATGTTGGAATATGTAAAGTTGTCCTGGAGGTTCTTAAGCTTCTCAAATTTTTAAATTCTTGTTTCTTCATTTTGTTCTGGTTAACTTTATTTATTCCTTCTTCTCCAAACTGTTGATTTGAGTTCCAGTTTCCTTCCTGTCACTGTTGGTTCCCTGTACATTTTGCTTTATTTCACTTTGCATAGCCTTCACTTTCTGATCTATTTTGTGATCATACTCAGCCAATTCTGTGAGCATGCTGATTACAAGTATTTTGAACTCTGCATCTGATAGGCTGGCAATCTTTTTGTCACTTTATTGTATTTTTTTCTGGTGCTTTGATCTGTTCTTTCTTTTGGGCTATTTATTTATTTATTTATTTATTTATTGTTTTGGTCTGGTGTGTCTGTTATATAGTAAGGGGTGGAGCCTTAGGTGTTCACCAGGGCAGGGCAACCCACATTTCTGTGTTGTGGCACTGTGTGTGGGGGAGGGTCTAAGAGGGAACAATGCTACTTGCTGAGCACTCCACAAGCTTTCAGTCACTTCCCCCACTACCCACAAGCAAATTGGGCCTTTCTGTTGCAGATTACCAGGTGCATGGGTTTGTGTACATTCTAGTACCCTGTGGTCTCTCCAACAAACTCTCCTATGAGGCTAGGAGTTTCTCCCACCACCTCAACCCTCGCAGGTTTTTTCAGTCACAGGTTCTTGAGGCTTTATTTCCCTGTGCTGGAATCATGGGTTGCACAGTCTGTCTCAATCCCCAGCTATTCCTCCTGGTTTATCTGCATGCAAATGTGGAGCTGCTTGGTCCTCCAGCCACCTTCTTGCCAGGAGTCCTCTCCACCCCAGCTGCCCATCTCCAGCCTTTCTACCAGTCTGGATGAATATTTCTTCTTTAACTCCTGGGTTGTCAGGCTTCCATACAGTTAGATTTTCTGTCAGTTGTTTTTTTGTTTTTAAATTTGTTGTCCTTTGTGGTAGTGTGAGGAGGCACAGTGTATCTACCTACACCACCATCTTGCCCAAAAGTCTGGTCTGTGTCTTCCTTAATTTCTTTAGTTTTGTGTAGTTTTTTGAGTACAGCTCTTTTCCTTCCTTAGTTAGATTTGTTTTGAGGTACTTTATTTTTCTAGTTGCTACAGCCAATGGATTTTTTTTCCTGATTTCTGTTTCTGATATTTCATTGTTGGTATACAAAAATGCCTTCGATTTCTGAATATTGACTTTGTATCCCATGGAGTACAAATTCACTTATTAGATTAAGTAGTTTTTTGGTGGAGTCTGTAGGGTTTTGCCAATACACTATCATGTCATCTGCAAACAATGACAGTTTTACTACCTCCTTTCCAATTTGGATGCCTTTCATTTCTTCTTCTTGTCTGATTGTTGTGGCTAGGACTTCCAATACTATGTTGAATAAGAATGGTGAAAGCAGACACCTTTGTCTTGTTCCTGATCTTAAGGGAAACATTTTTTGTTTTGTCCATTGAGTACAATGTTGGCAGTAGGTTTCTTATATATAGTATTTATTATGGTGAGGAATACTCCCTCTATTCCCACTTTGCTGAGTGTTTTTATCATAAATGGGTGCTTTACCTTATCAATGCTTTTTCTGCATCTATTGATATGATATATGATTTTTGTCATTCTTTTTGTTTATGTGATGTATTACATTTATTGATATGCAAAATTGTACCATCCTTGCATGTCTGGGATGAATCCCACTTGATCATGTTGTACGATCTTTTTAATGCATTGCTGGACAAGGTTTGCCAATATTTTGTTGAGGATTTTAGCGTCTGTGTTCACCAGCGATATTGGCCTGAAGTTTTTTTTTTGTTGTTGTTGTTGTGTCTTTATCTGGTTTTGGGATTAAGATGATGCTGGCCTCATAAAAAGAGTTTGGGAGTCTTTCATCTTCTTGGATTTTTTTGAATAGTCTGTGAAGTATAGGGGTTAGCTCTTCCTTAAATGATTTGTAAAATTCTCCTGTGAAACCATCTGGTCCAGGGTTTTTGTATGCTAGGTGTTTTTTGATTACTGCTTCAATTTCATCTGCTGTTATTGGTCTGTTCAGGCTTTCTGCTTCTTTAGTGAGTTTTGGAAGATTATATATTTTCTAGAAATTAGTCCATTTCACCTAGGTTTTCAAATATCTTGGCATATAGTTCTTCATAGTATTTTCTTACAATCCTCTCTGTTTCTGTGGTATCAGTTGTAATCTCTCATCTTTCATTTCTGATTGTGTTTATTTGGGTCCTCTCTCTTTTTTTCTTGTTGAGCTGCTAAAAGGCTTGCCAATTTTGTTTATCTTTTCGAAGAACCAGCTCCTGGATTCATTGACCCTTAGGATTGTGCTTTTATTCTCTATGTTATTTAATTTTGCTCTGGTCTTGGTTATTTCTCTCCTTCTACTTGCTTTAGGCTCTTTGTTGTTGTTCTTTGAGTTCTTGTAGGTGTAGGGTTAGGTTGTTTATTTGAAATGTTTCTTTCTTTCTTTTTTTTGATAGGCCTATATCACCATGAACTTCCCTCTCAGGACAGTATTCACTGTGTCTCATAAGTTTTGGGTTGTTGTGAGTTCATTTTCATTTGTTTTCAGGAACTTTTTTATTTCCTTCTTGGGCCATTCATTGTTTGATAGCATGCTAGTCAATCTCCATGAGTTTGAGTGGTTTTGAGCTTTTTCTTTGAGGTTGGTTTCTAGTTTCAGTCCCTTGTGGTCAGAGAAAATGCTTGATATAATTTCAATTTTCTTGAATTTGTCGAGGCTTGTTTTGTGACCTATCATGTTGTGTATCTTTGAAAATGTTCCATGTGCATTTGAAAAGAATGTGTATGTTGCTTCTTTGGGACGAAAGGCTCTATATATATCAGTTAAGTTCATTTGATCTAGGACATTGTTCAATGGCTCAATATTTTTCTTGATATTTTGTTTGGAAGATCTGTCCATTTTTGACAGTGGGATGTTGAAATCCCCTAGTATAATTGTGTCACTATTAATATCTTTTATGAAGTCCTCCAAGATTTTCTTTATGTATTTGGGTGCTCCTATGTTGGGTGTATATATGTTTATAATGTTTTTGTCTTGTCGGTGAATTCTTCCCTTGAGTATTATGAAGTGACCTGCTGGGTCTCTTTTTATGGCCTCTATTTTGTCTGATATGAGCATTGCTACCCTGGCCTTTTTTCCTGTGCATTTGCATGGAATATTTGTTTCCAGTCCTTCACTTTCAGTCTGTTTAAGTCTTTTATTCTGAGGTGGATCTCTTGTAGGCAGCATATGTATGGGTCATGTTTTTTTATCTATTCAGCTACCCTATGTTTTGTTCTTTTGGGGAGGATTTTCTACTTTGTTCCTCCAGCTCACTGATTTGATCCTCTGCTTCATCGAGCCTGTTTTTGATTCCTTCTACCATGTTCTCTAATTCAGAAATTGTATTCTTCATACCTTCTTGACCTTGTTGATAGTTGCTATGTCCTTTTTTATGCTGATATAGGTTGCAGTGAGTTCATCGTAATTTCCCTGTAGTTTTTGATAGTTTGCACTGAGTTGATTGAGCTTCCTTATAACCATTCTTTTGAACTCAGTATCTGATAGTTGACTTGCCTCTATTTCATTTAGCATTCGATCAGAGAATTCCTCCTTTTCTTTATTGAGGGTTGTTTCTTTGTCTTCCCATTGTTTGCTTATGTTTCTTAAATTGATGTTTTTTTAATTTCTGACTTTGTGGTATGAACTTTTATGGTGGGAGGTCTGTGAGATACAATGGTACAGTCTCTGGATCACCTGACCTTAATGTTCTTGGGATGTCCTTTATGGCTTTTATGCTGGTTTTTCATATGCAATTGGGTTTTGATTGCTGTTGGATCATTCTTTTGTGGGTCCTTCACTGCTGCTGACTGACTGAGGGTCACGTCACCCACCACATCTTGTGTGCAGTTGTGCAGGTGCTGTCAGAACAAAGCCACAGAGCTCCAGAAACAAACCCACACCTGCAAATATAGCACCCCCCAACAATCCTACTATCAATATTAAATGAATCACTATTAACAAGGGTGTAATGAGATTAAGACTATTATAAGAAAAGAGAGTGGATATGAGATGACCTACTGAAAGAAAAATGATTTTAAGAGCATAGAGGGAGGATCACAGATAAGGGTGGGAGTTGGAGCAATGGAAGGAGAGAAGTTAACATTTACCTCACAAATAAAGAAAGGGAATAAAACTGTGGAATGGAGTATGAGAAGGGAAGCATATGATATTAGTTTTAAACAGAAATTAAAATAGTATAAAGTAAAATAAAGTGAGAGAAAAAAAGGAAGGAAAATATTAAATAATAAAAATATAGGAACCAAATTGGAGAGAAAAATCCACTGGAGTACTATTAACATCAAATGAGCTAAAATTAATATAGGTGGTATGGGAATAAGAGGGAAAAAAGAACAAAGAAATGTTTAAAATATATTTAGAGGAATGGGAAGTTATTTTGTAATGATAGAAGGAGAGGGAATAATAACAGTGAGGGAGAAAAATTAGACTAAGTGAGGGCAAAGTTAAAATTTGAGATGTAAAGAAAAAGAAAAAAACAGAATAAAAAATTAATGGCAGGATGAAAGAGAAATAGAAAAAAGATTAAAAAATATAAAAAAGAAAAAAACAGTCTAAGAAGGCTCAATTAAAATTTAAGTCAAAAAATAAAAAGAAAGAGTAGGAGAGGGGTCCAGTAAAATTTGTTAGTTGAAATACAGAATTAGTGAAGCTCTAGAGATAATATTGAAAAAACAATACAACAACTACCTTAGCCACAACCAACGAACAAAGTTTGTTACAGGTGTAGAGAGAACACGGGTATTTTAATAACTGAGCAAAAGGATGTGAAATGACCCTTGACAAGAGAATTCTTGTTTCGAATGCCTGGACAGGGGAGAAATAGTAAGAATGTGGGATGGAAACAAGTTGTAGCTAGAGAGAAAACCAAATTTGAAATGAGAGTATTGCAAGGAAAGAGGAAGGTAAGATGGGCTAAGAGAAGGGAGGGGCAAAATATGTGGATTGAAATACACTATAGTATAAAATCTAGTGACTTATTATATACAAATTCTCTGGACAAGAAATGAATGTTATAAAGATACACAGGAAAGAAAATATCACAAATCATGAAGAAGACCACAGTGGCTTTCATATTGGTAGTCTCTTGTATTTACCACTGTTTTTTTTTTCTTTTTGGATCTGCCTCCGGCGATGTCAGATGTTGACCCCCGTCTGACCTTAGGCAGCCTGTTTGATACTTCCAGTGATCTGCTGCCCCTGGCTGTCTCTTTCAATTGTTAATGTGGTCCTTCTGGGCTCAGCAGTCAGGTTTAAACACTATAGGGTGGGGCTGAATCCCTCCTGAGGTGGGGGCTATTGTTTCACCTCCTGTAGCTGCTGCTTGGAGGGGAGTGGTCTGCCTGAACAGGATGATTGCTGTGTATGGTGGTTGGCTCAGCACTGGATCCCAGCAGCTACTTTCTCAGTTCTCTCCCCAGATCCTTTGTTCCCCAGTCTCTCCTCAAATCTCTCTAGTCCACGCCCCTCCTTTGCCAGTGATCTACTGTCTCTAGATGTCTCCTTCAGTTGTTTATCTGCTCACTAGGACTCAGCAGTCAGGCTTAAGCACCAAAGGGCCAGCACAGAGACCCTCCTTGGGTCCTGGGGCTATTGCTTCCCCTCAGGCTACTGGGTTCATTTTGATTGGGACCCTCTGTGACTGCTGAACTTGCATGATTTTTTTCCCTCACCAAGATAGGGAAGTTTTCTGTCATTATTTTTTGAAAAGGTTTTTTTATCACTTACTCCTTTTCTTCTCCTTCTGGTGTCCCTATAATGAGAATGTTGTTATGTTTCATGTTGTCCTGCAGCTGTCTTAAACTATCTTCATTCTTTTTGAGGGTTTGTTTTTTTTTTCATTTTGTTCCTCTGACTGGTTGTTTTTTTCTAACTTGTCTTCCAACTTGCTGATTCAATCATCTGCTTTATCAAGCCTGCTTTTAACTACTTCTAGTGTATTCTTCATTTCAGATATTGTATTCTATATTTCCTCTTGAATACTATTCATAGTTTCTATGTTATTTTTCATGCTGAGGTAGTTCACACTAAATTCCTTGTAGCTTCCATAAAGCTCTTTGTAGTTCTCATGAGTTTCTTGAGCTACCTTATAATCATTACTTTGAAGTCTATGTCTGATAAATTGTTTGCCTCAATTTCACTTAGCCCTTTTTCTGGGGATTCCTTCTTTTTTTATTGGGGGTCCTGTCTGAACCTCCCCACTTTAAGTTACTCTTTTTGCATGTTTCCACATATTTGATTTATGTGCTTTGACTCCCTGTATTCATGGAGTGGTCTTCTGTGGCAGGAGACCTGTGGTGCAGTCTCCTTGATCTCCTGTGCTAGATGCTCTAGTAATGCCTGTTATGTAGCTTATGTGGCTCTCTTATTGTAAGTGGGATTTGGTTGTTGTTGGCTCATTCATTGGTGAGTTTTCCCCTCTGGCTGGTTGACTGAGAGTCACAAACCCTACAACATCCTGTATGCTATTGTACAGGTGCTGCCAGAACAAAAACAAAACAACCCAGCAAATAAAACCCACACTACCAAAAATACCCCTTAACCACAATCTCACTATGAACAACAAATAAGCAAAGATTAGTAAAGGTGGAATGAGAATAAGAATATTATAAGAGGCTTCTGGCCAAGATGGAGGCATAGGTAGTTGCACTGTGCCTCCACGCACAACCAAACCTAAGGACAACAAAAATTGAGAAACAAGAAACAACCAGAACAGAGAGAAATGAACTGAATGGAAGTCTGACTACCGTACAACCAGACCGGTAAGGAGGGGCGGAGTCAGAGGCCTACTGAGAGGGGTCGAGAGGTCCCGGCAGGAAAGAGTGGTGGCTGGCGGGCGCTCAGGGCGCAGACAGCAGTTGGTGGACCCCAGAAGTGCAGGGGCGGTTGACAGGGACGGTGGCAGACTCTGGACACGGGAGGCAACGAGCAGACCCAGTGTACCCCAGCTACATGTTTGAGAGCAAACTAAGTGAAAACGGGCAGCAACACAGACTGCGCAACCCAGGGACCCAGCACTGGGAAACAAAGCCTAAGAGCACCGACTGACAACACCTGTGGGAGCTGAGGCTGGGAGATTATCTCAGCCTCACAGGAGGCTCCTCAGGGAAACCCACAGAGTCCGAGAAAGTGCACAGGCCCAACTGCCTGGGAACCAGCACCAGAAGGGCCCAATTTGCTTGTGGGAGGCAGCAGGGGGTACTGGAGTTCTAGAGAGAGTTGAGCAAGCACCATTGTTCCCTCTCGGACCCCGCCCCTATATACAACATCACAACCCAGCGACTGTGGTGCCCCGCCCCGGTGAATGCCTAAGGCTCCACCACTCATAAGTAACACCTGCAATCAGACCAAAGGAAAATGAAAAATAAAAAAGATGGCTCAAACAGAATTGAAATCCCCAGAACCAATTTCTTTAAGTGACCAAGAGATAGCCAACCTATCAGATGCACAGTTCAAAGCACTGGTGATCAGGATGCTCACAGAACTGGTTGACTTTGGTCATAAATTAGATGAACAAATGAAGGCTATGATGGGAGAAATGAAGGAAAACACACAGGGAACCAATAGTGATGGGAAGAAAACTGGGACTCAAATCAATGGAGTGGACCAGAAGGAAGAAAGGAACAACCAAACAAAAAAGAATGAAGAAAGAAGAACTCAAAAAAATGAGGAGGGGCTTAGGGACCTCCAGGACACCTTTAAACGTTCCAACATCTGAATTATAGGGGTACCAGAAGGGGAAGAGGAAGAGCAACAAATTGAAATCATATTTGAACAGATAATAAAGGAGAACTTCCCCAATCTGGCAAAAGAAATAGACTTCCAGGAAGTCCAGGAAGCTCAGAGAGTCCCAAAGAGGTTGGACCCAAGAAGGAACACGCCAAGGCACATCATAATTACATTAGCCAAGGTAAAAATGAAGGAGAGAATCCTAAAAGCAGCAAGAGATAGAGGGACAGTTACCTACAAAAGAGTTCCCATCAGAATGTCAGCTGATTTCTCTGAAGAGACCTTACAGGCAAGAAGGGGCTGGAAAGAAGTATTCCAAGTCCTGAAAGGCAAGGGCCTACATCCCAGATTGCTCTATCCAGCAAAGCTTGCATTTAGAATGGAAGGGCAGATAAAGTGCTTCTCAGATAAGGCCAAGTTAAAGGAGTTCATCATCACCAAGCCCTTATTATTTGAAATGTTAAAGGCACTTACCTAAGAAAATGAAGATTAAAAATATGAACAGTAAAAAAGACTTCAAACTCACAGTTGGTAACAAACATACCTAAAACAAAAGCAAACTAAGCAAACAACCAGAACAGGAACAGAACCACAGAAGTGGAGATCACATGGAGGGTTAGCAACAGGGAAGTGGGAGGAGGAGAGAGGGGGAAAAGATATAGAGAATAAGTAGCATAGACAATAGGTAGAAAATAGACGGGGAGGGCAAGAATAGTATGGGAAATGTAGAAGCTAAAGAATTTATGACATATGGACATGAACTAAAGGGGGGGAAATGTGGGTGAGAGGGGGTGGGCAGGGTGGAAGAGAGTGAAGGGGGAAAATGGGACAACTGTAACAGCAGAATCAATAAAAAAAGAAGAAAAAAAGAGAATATTATAAGAAAGGAAAAATTAATGTGAGATGACTAATAGGAAGAAAAATGATTTTGAGAGTGTAGAAAAAGGAGAAATAATAAGAGTAGGGAATAGAAATAAGGCAAAAAAAGGAAAAAATAATTTTCACAGTATAAATAAGGGGAATGAATAAGGTAAAATGGAATAAAAAAGTAATAGTATAATATGAGGTTTGAAATAAAATAAAAACATACTGAAAAATAGGAACAGAATTGAAGAAAAATAAGCATGCAGCAATATCCACAACAAATGAGCAAAGATTACTAAAGGTGGAAAGAGAATAAGAGTATTATAAAAAAGAAAGAAGAAAGAAAAAAGATTATGAGATGTCTAAAGGAAAGAAAAATTATTTTGATACAATATAGCAAGTAGAAATATTAAAACTAGGGATTAGAAACCAAGCTAAGAAAGGGGAAAATACAATTTTAAATGAAAATAAGAAAGGGCAGGAGGAAGGCAAAATGGAGTAGGGTAGGAGAACAGTAAAATATGAGATTTGAAATAAAAAATAGTGAATCTAGGAATAAAATTGAAGAAGTGTCACAAAAACTACAATATCAATGGCAAATGAGCAAAGATAAATAAAGGTGGAAAGTGAATAAAGATATAAGAAAGGGAAAATGTGAGATGACTAATGAGAAGAAATGTAATTTTTAGAGGTTGGAAGGGGAAGAAATAGGGAGAGTGAGGAATAGAAACAAGGTATAGAATGGGAAAAAATAAAATTTAAAACAAAAATAAGAAAGGACACTCAGAAGAAAAATGGAGTAAGAAAAGGGATGAATAAAATATGAGTTCTGAAATAAAACTAAAAGAAAAAATAGTGAAATAGTGGGAACAAAATTAAAGAAAATGTTAAAAAGCTATGCAGGAGGGAAATGACACAGATAATGACAAAGATTAAGGTGGAATTCGTCTCAGCAGAGTTTAGTGCTTGTCCACTACCTTCTCTTTCTGGATTCATCTCTGTTAATATCAGATGGTGTCCCAGTCTAGCTTTAGGCAACTTGTTTGAAGTTACAACAAAGCAGCATAAGGCCCAGGGGTGATTCCTCCAATGTCTGACAGCACCACATGTACTGCCTACACCTGCCTCTTGAGGGAGCTTCTGGTGGGATTGGGAGGGTGTGATCCCTGAGTCTCCCATGGGAGGCATTTTCAGTCTTCAAGGAAGATGATGGGTGTGTCCCCCTGCCCCTGCATCACACACCTTGGCCTGTCCCTGAGCCACATGCCTTGGCCTGTCCCAGATTATTTCCAATAGTGTATACCTGTGATGAATTAAGTATACATTTCATGTGAGGGGCCAATCTGTATCATAGGGTCAACTCTTTCCTGATTGGCACTAATGGCACTCTGTATAAGGGCCTAGGCTGGGTGGGGCTGTGAATACTCCTTGCTGCACCAATTTCCAATCTCTCTACTCTGCTAGTTTCAGTGAAACAGAACCTGAGGAACCTATGTAGCTTGTCACATCTGAAAAAAATTAAGAAAGTGATCTTTTGGAAATTCTCTTTCTTTCCCCTGTGGATGTGTCTGGCAGGAAATTCTTGAACTTGGCCTTATTGTTCTGCGGAGCTTGTAATCTGCAAGTGAGGATTGGGCACACCTTCCTCTTCCCAGAGGTTTGTACTCCATGGTGTGAGGGGACCTGCCTGGCTGCAAAGAATTTGAGGCACTGGACTGCCAGGCATCTTATGCCTCGGATGTAGGCATAAATAGACATCTTTGCTTCCTCACACAACCACAGAAAGAATTACAGCCAAATCTCAAAACAAGTAACACCCAGAGCCATCAGAAAATCAAGCTGTATGGAAGTTCAACAACCAAAGATTTAAAGAAGCCACATTCATCCAGATGGGTAGGACAGGCAGAGTACCATAGAAGGCTGGACACACAGTATAACACAGAGAGGTGGCCATGGTGGCAGTGGAATGGATAGTCCCATGTTCATGTGTGGTGGATAAAAATTAAAAGGGATACCTTGGGGCTAGCGATCCCAGCCCCAGGCCAGACTGCACAGCCAAGGGTTCCAGCACTGGGAAGATAAATCCCTATTACCTGGCTGTAGAAACCAGAGCAGGCTGGAGTGGTGGAAAAAAACTGCTGGATTTTTGTTGCTTAAAGGACCCACATGGACTTAGAACACAGCAAACCCGCCCATTCTGGGTTTTACCACCAGGTGAGCAGCTGGAAGGGCACCAGTTGCATAACAGAAGTGGGTGGAGGGAACAGGGTTAGTGCTGGACAAATCTCCAGAAGCCAGACAGTGACATTGTCCCTTCTCTGAGCCCTCCCTGCACACAGAGCCACAAAGAAGTGAAGCAGTTCACCTCATCCTGGTGAATACTAAGGAGGGTTTTGCTTTGTCCCACACAACTTAACAGGTGCACTAGATTAAGGAGTCAAAGCAACTCTACTTGATGCACAGAAACAAACAGAGAGGCTGCCAAATTGAGGAGACAAAGAAATATGACCCAAATGAAAGAACAGAACAAAATGCCATAAAAAGAACTAAATGAAAGAGAGATAGCCAACCTATCAGATGTAGAGTTCACACCACTGGTGATGAGGATGTTCAGAGAACACATTGAGTACAGCAACGACATAAATGAAGAAATGCAGGTTACACCAATTGAAATAAAGAAAAATCCACAGAGAATCAACAGTGAAGGGAAGGAAGCCAGGATACAGATCAAAGATTTGGAACATGAAGAAGAAATAAACAATCAACCAGAACAGAAAGAATAAACAAGAATTTAAAAAAAAAATGGATAAGCTTAGGCATCTCTGGGACAACTTCAAATATACCAACATTTGAATCCTAGGGGTGCCAGAAGAAGAAGAGGAAGAACAAGATATTGAAAACTTATTTGAAAAATAATGAAAGCAAACTTCTCTAATTTGGTGAAGGAAGTAGACATACAAATCTAGGAAGCACAGAGAGTTCTAAACAGGTTGGATGTTTCTCTCTCACGTTGATGTTTCTATTCCTCTATTTCTCTCTCCTGTCTCTAAAAATAAATAAATAAATATGATTTTAAAAAATCAACAAGGAATAGCAGCTATAAATGACACACTTGATTGGATGAATTTAATTGATATTTAGAGACATTCATCCTAAAAAGGCAGATTATACATACTTCTCAAGTGTTCTTAGAACATTCTCAAAGATAGATCACATGATAGGACACAAAATAAGTCAATAAATTTAAGAAGATTAAAATCACATCAAGCACCTTCTTGGATCACAATGGCATGAAATTAGAAATCAACTACAATAAAAAACCTTAAAAACATTCAAATGCATGGAGTCTAAATAGCATATTATTAAACAAAGAATGAGTTATCAATGAGATCAAGAAAGAAATAAAAAATTACATGAAAAAGAATGCAAATTAACACACAACAATCCAAAATCTGTGGGACACAGCAAAAGCAGTCCTGAGAGGGAAGTTCATAACATGATTACCTCAAAAAGCAAGAAAAGTCTCAAATAAACAATCTAACCCTACACTTAAAAGAAGAAGATAAAGAACAACAAACATGGCCCAGAGTAAGGAGGAGGAAGGATATAATAAAGATCAGAGTGGAAATAAATGGCATAGAGACTAAAAAATATATATAAAAGGTCAACAAAACAAAAGAGTTGGTTTTTTGAAAAGATAAACAAGATTGATAAACCTTTAACCAGAGTCATAAAAAAAGAGATGATCCAATAAATAAAATAAGAAGTGAAAAGGGAAAAGTAACATCTGACATCACAGAAATACAAATAATTGAAAGAAAATACTATGAACAACTATATGCCATCAAATTCAACAATCTAGGTGAAATGGACAAATTCCTAGGAACATACAATCTTGAAAATTCAATGAAGAATAATAAAACCCGAATAAACCAATAACAGCTACTTAAATTGAAGAAGTAATAAAAAAAATCTCTCAGAAAATAAAAGTCCTGGACTAGATGGCTTCACAGGTGAATTTTACCAAACACTCAAAGAAGAACTAACATTTATTGTTCACAAACTCTTCCAAAAAATTCAAGAGGTGCAAAGACTTTCAAGCTCTTTTTATGAGGTCAGCGTTATCCTAATTCCAAAACCTGATAGATATGAGAGAGAGAGACAGAGACAGAGACAGAGAGAGAGAGAATTACAGGCCACTACCCCTGATGAACATAGATACTAAAATCCTCAACAAAATATTAGCAAATTAAATTCAGCAACACATTAAAATGGTACACTCCATGATCAAGTGGGATTTTTTGGGGGGCATGCAAGTTTTGGGAGGAAAGCAGTTAGGACCATGATAGGGGCATGTAAGGGGCAAATGTCTTATAATAGATAACTGAAGAAAAGGAGATTTAGAAACAATAGAATTTTAGGAAAAGGAGACCTTAGAAATTATTTTGTTCACTTTCCCACCACTTCACTTAAACTAGTGAAGACATGAATTCTTGGAAGTCAAGTGACTTGTCCACAACCAAAGTCAGATAGAAATGACAGTTGTTTTTACATATTTTAAAACTTGTCATGTGGAAGAAGTATCAGACCATCGAGAAGGATGAACCAGGATTAAAATAGACAAGTTTCAGGAAGGAGGATTTTAATGTGTAATAACTTTCCACCTGGAGCTGTTAACAAAGGAATGTATGAAACTACTGTGGGAGAAAATTTCAGGGAAGGCTTGGAGAATGCTTAACCAGGGAGTTAGAGAAAGTGTTGGGATTTTGGGGGGGGCAATAAATGATACCTGCTCTTTTCCTTTTGAGTTTGGAAACAATTTTGACATAAACAGAAGTCATAAAGATGGGAAAAAATGAGTTAGCTCTATTACTGCAAAAACTGATTGGTGAATATGGCTTTAGGTGAGTTGCTGTGTGATTAGCACTCAGGACCATGCCTAGCACTTAGCAAATCATGAATAAATGTTGGCTATTATTGTCATTATAATGATGATGAAGAGGAGCTGGGAAGAAGATGAGAAGGGGAAGACGGAAGAGGCCATAATGAGCTGGCAATCCCAAGCCTCCCAGTAAATGGACATCCTGCCCTTGGGAGCAGGTGTGAGTAGATAAAAATGTATGCATCCTACTGACAGGCTGGTTCCAAGAAAGAGAACTCAGAGGGGTCTGAGTTGAGCTTGTTCAGTTCATCTTCCCCAACTCACAAAACAGCTCATGTACTCTTCCTCATGAGGTAGAGTGAGGGAGGGATGGGATGTGGGGACCTGTCAGGAATGTTAGTCTAGCAGAAGTGCCTCCACTTGAAAGGGATGATTACATTGGCTCAGGGGGTTAGATTAAAAGAATTCAAGATTCCTATCACTTACTTAAATGTTTGAAGTTGTATTTCTTAAAATATATTCTCAGTTTTAGGCTACCACTGTTTTCTTTAGTTTCTCCATCTGCCTTTAGCACTTTATTCTGATCTTCTTGATTGCTCATTTTCCCAGTTGACTTAAAATTGTATGTAGGCTGAAAGTGACCAGAGGAGAGAGAAGGGAGTTTCAGGGGAAAAGGGGAAGGATTTATGGGAAAAAAGTTAAAGGACACATGGACAAAAACTAGGGTAAGCGTGGTAATGGGAGGGAAGTGAGGAGAGATGGGTGGGTGGGCTGGAATGGGAGAAGAAGGGAGAAAACTGTACTTGAACAATGATTAAAATAAAATAAAATAATAAAATAAAATAAAAATTCTATGTAGGCTAAGAGTATCTCTTTCCAAGACTAAATGATTTGTGATTCCTCCTTCCCTAAGGTTGGCAGTAAAACATTGCTGTGATAATACACCAATCCATCTTAGTGATCCCAGTGAGCCCTCAAGGGGACATCAAGCAACATTCTCAGATAGGCTTTTAGTAGATACTGTGCAGAGATAGAAGAGCACACCAAACAGAACACTAGGTCTTAAAAAGTGCTACTAGATCCCTCTGGTTCTTATTGTGGAGCAGTGGCCATATCCTTCTCACTCCAGCTCACACACAAATACCTGGCCAAAAAGAAAAAGGTAAAGGCAAGAAGGGGTAATTTATTTAGTATAAAACATAGGATGGATAGAGAAAGGTTGAAAGTAGAAGAAAATGAGAGGAACCAATGTCTTTAAATGTTTGATGGGTTTTCAGAAAGATGAACTAGATTTTATTTCACTTAACTGCAAATACAAGAATGGAGCTAGTGGAGGTAAGGGGTGAATAAAGAGGGACTATGACAGGAATGTGGATATTTGTTTCATTTCAATAACTTACTAATAAACAGGGATGCTTTCTACCTTACTGAGAGAGTGAGGGTCCCCTCACGATTAGAGGTGGTGAAGCATGGGTTAAAATACCAGGATGTAGTAGAGGAGAGTGGGGACTTTGGCCAAGCAGTGGACTGGATTGATTGACTTTAAGTCTCTTCCAACCCTGACTATCCATAATCCTATGAATAAAAATGTTTGACGTATACCCCTAAAGCATGGGTGTCAAACACATTTTCACCAGAGGCCACATTAGCCTCGTGGTTGCCTTGAAAGGGTAGAATGTAATTTTAGGACTGTATAAATGTAACTACTCCTTAACTATGGGCAAGGAGCTTGGCGCTGCTGCTGGGTAGAAACATGGTGCCAGGTTGGTTAAAACAAGGTGGAGGCCCAGATTCGGTCCACAGGCCTTGTGTTTGCCACCTGTGCCCTAAAGCATTTTGGGGGACAAGATATTGCAAGAAGTTTATAAAAGCACCACCCTTTACTTAACCTAACAATCTTTATTTAATTTTCTCTCCTTTCATAAACTATCTTGGTTTTATTTATTTATTTTTTAAATTCCGAGCTGCAGTATCTCATCTTTGGCTATCTCCTAGAGATTTTCTATTTTATTTCTATTGTTACTCTCAAATTTTACCTAAAATAAGCTTGCTGTCTTTATTCCTGAGGTCTCAGGTTGATGTACCTCCTATGTGCTTATTGAATAGCCGTTACTTTCTGTTATTAGGGTGATGACATATCTGGTTTGCCCAGCCATTGCCCATTGTAATTATTGATAGCATCTCCTTTTATTATCAAGTAGATCAAGCCCCAATAGATCATGTGGTTGTCTACCTATTATATAATATTTTAATTGCTTATGTTTCTTGTATCTCCCATTGGATGAAAAGCTCTAACACTTAGTAGGAATTTCGTATTTGTTAAATGAGCGAAACATTGAGTAGAAACATTGAATCTTCTGTGAGGTAAACTTATTCCAGTTAATTTTGATTACTGTCTGTCATCAATACACACTGGATTTCCTTATGACTAAGGGGAAGGTTCCACTCTCCCTCCAGACTGTAAGTGTTGTTAACTAATAAGAATACAGTCACTTCCAGCAAGTCTGTGACTTAAGTCCATAACTTTTAGATGCAAGAGAAGTGGTGTTGTGGGTGCTTGGGGTAGGGTGGACTGTAGCATTGCCACATCTCCCTCTTGTGGTTGTTATGTGGAACTCTTCACCAAAATCCTTTCTGGTTCTAACTACAGTGCAGGGTGGTTCTGTGGATCTCAATGCAGATTTTATTTGGGTTTAAGACAGGGTTTGAAAATCAGCACTTTTTTAATTTTTATTTTTTATGTCTCCCAAGAAATCCTTGGTAACCCTTTTATAAAAAACATTTTAAAATTGTTCTTCAAGTACAGTTTTTTGCCTTTTCCCCCCACCCCTCAACACCACCCCAGCCATCCCCATCTTCCTCCCCTGTTTCTACCTCTCCCCCCTTCCCATTGTCCATATGTCCTTTATAATTGTTCCTGTAAACTCTTCACCCCTTTCGCCCATTATCCACTCCCCTCTCCCCTCTGGTCACTGTCAGCCTGTTCTCAATTTCAGTGTCTTTGGCTATACTTTGCTTGCTTGTTCATTTTCTTGATTAGGTTCCTGTTAATGGTGAGATAATATGGTATTTGTCTTTCACCACCTGGTTTATTTCACTTAGCATAATGCTCTCCAGTTCCATCCATGCTGCTGCAAAGGGTAAGACCTTCTCCTTTCTTTCTGCTGCATAGAATTCCATTGTGTAAATGTACCATAGTTTTTTGACCCATTCATTTACTGATGGGCACTTGCATTGCTTCCAGCACTTGGCTATTGTAAATTGTGCTGCTATGAATATTGAGGTGCATAGGTTCTTTTGTATTGGTGTTTCAGGGTTCTTAGGATATAACCTTAGCAGTGGAATTGCCGGGTCAAAAGGCAATTTTGTTTTTAGTTTTCTGAGAAAATTCTATACTGTTTTCCATAGTGGTTGCACCAGTTTGCATTCCTACCAACAGTGCACTAGGGTTCCCTTTTCTCCACAACCTCTCCGACACTTGTTTGTTGCTTTGTTTATGATGGCCATTCTGACCTGTGTGAAGTGGTATCTCATTGTGGTTTTAGTTTGCATCTCTCTGATGGCTAGCGATATTGAATATCCTTTCATGTGTCTCTGGATCCTCTGTATGTCCTCCTTGGAGAAGTGTCTGTTCAAGCCCTTTGCCATTTTTTAATTGGGTTGTTTGTCTTCTTAGAGTGGAGTCATGTAAGTTCTTTGTATATTTTGGAGATTAAACCCTTGTCTGAGATATCATTGGCAAATATGTTTTCCCATATGATTGGTTCTCTTTTCATTTTAATGCTGTTTTCCTTAGCTCTGCAGAAGCTTTTTATTTTGATGAGACCCCATTTGTTTATTCTTTCCTTTATGTCCCTTGCTCTAGGGGACATATCAGTGAAAATAGTGCTGTTTGGAATATCCTAGATTTTCCTGCCTATGTTCTCCTCTAGGACTTTTATGGTGTCATGACTTTATTTAAATCTTTTATCCACCTTGAATTTATTTTTGTGTATGTTGTATGTTGGTGGTCAAGTTCCATTTTTTTGCATGTAGCTGTCCAGCTCTCCCAATGACATTTGTTGAAAAGGCTATTTTTATCCATTTTATGTTACTATCCCCTTTGTCAAATATTAATTGATTGTAGAGACTTGAGTTTATTTCTGGGCTCTCTGTTATGTTCCATTGGTCTATCTGTCAGTTTTTATGCCAGTACCAGGCTGTTTTGATTATAGTGGCCTTGTAATACAGTTTGATATCAGGTATTGTGTGTGATCCCTCATACTTTCCTCTTCTTTCCCAAAATTGCTGCAGCTATTCTGGGTTGTTTATGGTTTCATATACATTTTGAAGTGTTTTTTCTATATCTGTGAAATATGCCATTGATACTTTAATAAGTATTGTGTTGAATCTATAAATTGCTTTGGGTAGTATGGACATTTTGATGATGTTAATTCTTCTGATCCATGAACACAGTATATGTTTACATTTGGGTCATGAGCATTTTAAAAATCTAACCCGATAACTCTAGTATTTAGATAACCTTGGGCATTTTTGTAGGTTTGGGTCATGCTTAAGTGACCAGATGCCCACTTTCAGAATGTGATTTTTGATAGCTCTACTTCTTGATATACAGAAGTTTGTTTAGCCTACAGAAGTTCACTAGATAGCCAGTATGTTTCTTAATTTGTAGTTCTTTGTAAGTGGGAAGATTTTTTTCACCGGAGAACATTTGGTAATGTTTGGAGACATTTTTCTTTATTGTAATGATCAGGGACAGGGGATGTGCTATTGGCATCTGCTAAACATCGTACAATGCATGGGGACAGCCATGAAAAACAACTATCTGAACCAAAATATCAGTACTGCTACAGCTGAGAAACTTTGCTCTAAGTTTGTTCCACAGGAGAATTTGGAGATATTTGGGAAAGGCAGTTATTCTTATGGTGACAAAAATTTAACAATCTTTTAAACATAGTTCTCTTCTCTGTGTGGAGGCTGGTTCCTAACTCTGGTGAAGAGGGCATAGAGCTAACCCTTGCCCATGCCACAGGAAAGGGACAACCTCAGAGCTCACCAAAACAAATCAGCCACCTTTAATATTTCATAGTTATAACTGTAGAGACACAAGACCATGAAGCATGTCTTGCCATACTGGTATATCATGAACCCTCTAGGTAACACAAGACAGGAGTGCAATTTCCATAGGAACCATCTGTATTTTATTTATTTCCCAGGAGGTAGAAACAAAAACTTCAGGAAGAGAAGTAACTTATTGTAATCAGTGGTTTTTCAGTCATCATATGCACCCTTTATCAGTCACATTCTGGTGTCTGACCAGAGTTAAGTGTCCTGAAGAAACTGAAGGCTACTGCAGAACACCTGTCTCTAAAGACCAAAAGTGGGCCTCCTCCTCCTGACTTCTCCAGAATTCAGATATGCTCATTCAGAAGAAAACATTAGAGAAGAAACATAGGGAAATAAGACTCTAAAGTATCAGTTTTATTTTTTTAAGCCTGAAGAAAAGTAATGCTCCAGCTGACTCACAGTGACTTTGGGGAAAACTGAAGGGTTCTCTGCTTTTCCAGTTATTTGAAGGGTGGCGCAAAACACTCCAGGACACAGTCATCCTCTCCAGGGAGGCCTTGAGCCTAGGACAGGAAATTTTGAGGGGATAGCCTATTCTTTCCTCCCTTGTTTCTGCCCTTCCTTTAAGTTAAATTTATCGACAGAAAAAACCCAAGTGTTGGGACTGAGATGCTGGCACAATCTGAATCATAGTAAAGGACAGAGCGCTTATAACAGACAGCTAATGAAACTAAAGTTAGACCAGGGTGATATAGTGATGTAGTGGACATTTGTTTTTTGCCTTCGCAGCATTGAAATCTACTGCTTATGTCTGGGGGGTTTTCTAACTCATAAGAAGCACATCTTACTTATCACCATGAAAGTAGAAAATGACAGATATTTGAGTCCCAGCCTCCTCTTTGGAGTAGAACATGGAAGTGTGGCCTATGATTGACCACTCAGTCTTAGACTCTGAATTAGAAACTAGAGATGGAGAGATGAAGAAGGGACCCTGCTGAAGTCACTTTGGTGCAGGCAATGTCAACAGCAATACGACTTTTCCATTCCAACTGAGGGAGTGGCAGAGTCCAGATCTAGTGCTGGGAGGACAATGGCAGTGCAACTGGTGCTCAGCATTGTCATCCCTGGGCTGGTTTTGTATTTGGGCTGTGGTCCTAGCCACAGCTTATGTCTCCCCACATCTTTTTTTTTTTTCCACTTATTTTCAAAGCATGGTTTTACGGAACCTCCTAACAGTTATTTGACCCAACCAATATTTTTTCAGGAGATTCCTTTTTGACATTAAAAATAAAAAATCCAGACCAGGTTTTGTTAATTGCAGCTAAGGACACTATCACCAAAATTGGTACCAGGAAATGGGTTACCCCAAACTACAGAACTAAAATATGACTTGACCAAATAGAGGAAGTACAAAGTAATAAGGACCTCAGAATTTTGAGAAGGGAAGTTAGTGATCCTCATTTTATGGTTGGAAGATAGTTGATAATTTCTTAAAGTGTTCACTAAGGTCACACAAGTACCTATCAGAAAGAAGAAGAGCTTCAGTTGAAGAGGGCCTATCTCACTCTGGAACAAGTTCTGATTATTATAACACCGTCACCAAATATTTGTCACTTTTCTTTAAATGTGAACTCCATTTGCACATTCTTAAAACTATAGTTTTAAGAATCTGGCTCTGCATTTGAGGACACTCACAGCTCTCAGCACCCAGCCCTACTTCTTTCAAAATGTCTACTGTTCATGAAATTCTGTGCAAGCTCAGATTGGAGGGTGATCAGTCTATACCACCAAATGTGTATGGGTCAGTCAAAGCCTACACCAACTTGGATGCCACTGGAACACTTTGAACACTGAAATGGCCATCAAGACTAAAGGTGTGGAGCTTCTGGCCAAGATGGAGGCATAGGTAGGTGCACTATACCTCCTCGCGCAACCAAAACTAAGGACAACAAAAATTGAGAAACAAAAACAACCAGAACAGAGAGAAATTAACTGAATGGAAGTCTGACTACCATACATCCAAACCGGTAAGGAGCGGTGGAGTCGGAGGCCTGTGGAGAGGGGTCCCGGTGGGAAGGAGTGGTGGCTGGCAGACACGGGCGCACAGGGCGCAGATGGCAGTTGGTGGACTGGTGGCAGACCCTGGGCGTGGGAGGCAACAAGCAGACCCAGTGAGGGGCTCAAGGCAGCTGGCTGTTCGCAGCCACACATTCGCATACAGACAGACTAGGCGAAAACGGGCCGTGACACAGACCGCACAACCCAGGGACCCAGTGCTGGGAAACAAAGCCTAAGAGCACTGACTGAAAACACTGGTGGGAGCTGAGGTTGGGAGATTCTCAGCCTCACAGGAGACTTCTCAGGGAAACCCACAGAGTCCAAGAACGTACACAAGCCCACCCGCCCGGGAGCCAGCACCAGAAGGGACCAGTTTGCTTGTGGAAGATGGCAAGGGGGACTGAGGTCCTATAGAGAGTGGAGCAGATGCCATTGTTCCCTCTCAGATCCCACCCCCACATACAACGTCACAACCCAGCGACCGCAGTGCCCCGCCCTGGTGAACACCTAAGGCTCTGCCGCCCGTATGTAACAGCTGCAGCCAGATCAAAGGAAAATAAAAAATAAAAAAGATGCCTCAAACAGAATTAAAAGCCCCAGAGCCAATTTTTTTTAAGTCACCAAGAGGTAGCCAACCTATCAAAAAGCACTAGTGATCAGGATGCTCACAGAATTGGTTGACTTTGGTCATAAATTAGATGAACAAATGCAGGCTATGATAGGAGAAATGAAGGAAAATGCACAGGGAACCAAGAATGAGGGGTAGAAAACTGAGACTCAAATCAATGGAGTGGACCAGAAGGAAGAAAGGAACAACCAACAGAGAAGAATGAAGAAACAAGAATTCAAAAAAATGAGGAGAGGCTTAGGGACCTCCAGGACACCTTTAAACGTTCCAACATCCGAATTATAGGGGTACCAGAAGGACAAGAAGAAGAGCAACAAATTGAAAGCATATTTGAACAGATAATAAAGGAGAACTTCCCCAATCTGGCAAAAGAAATAGACTTCCAGGAAGTCCAGGAAGCTCAGAGAGTCCCAAAGAGGTTGGACCCAAGGAGGAACATGCCAAGGCACATCATAATTACATTAGCCAAGGAAAAAATGAAGGAGAGAATCCTAGAAGCAGCAAGAGACAAGGAGACAGTAACCTACAAAGGAGGTCCCATCAGAATGTCAGCTGATTTCTCTGAAGAGACCTTACAGGCAAGAAGGGGCTGGAAAGAAGTATTCCAAGTCCTGAAAGGCAAGGGCCTACATCCCAGATTGCTCTATCCAGCAAAGCTTTCATTTAGAATGGAAGGGCAGATAAAGTGCTTCTCAGACAAGGCCAAGTTAAAGGAGTTCATCATCACCAAGCCTACTTATTATATGAAATGTTAAAGGGACTTACCTAAGAAAAGGAAGATTAAAAATATGAACAGTAAAAAAAAAAGTCATCAAATGGAGGGTTAGCAATAGGGAAGTGGGAGGAAGAGAGAGGG
>PVIA01014049.1:0-28845 GCA_004024845.1 Tonatia bakeri
GTAAATGAATGGATCAAAAAACTATGGTACATTTACACAATGGAATTCTATGCAGCAGAAAGAAAGAAGGACCTCCTACCCTATGCAACATCATGGATGCAACTGGAAAGCATTATGCTAAGCGAAATAAGCCAGGTAGTGAAAGATAAATACCATATGATTTCACCTTTAACAGGAACCTAAACAACAAAACAAAGAAAGAAGCAGGGTATAGTCAAAGACACTGCATTAGAGGACAGATGGAGAGTGACCAGAGGAGAGAGAAGAGGGATTTCGGGGGAGAGGGGGAGGGGTTTATAGGATCAAAGTTAAAGGACACATGGATAAAAGCTAGGGGGAGGGTGGTAATGGGAGGGAGGTAGAGAGGGGGGTTGGGAGGGCTTGATTGGGTGGGAGGTAGGGAGGGGGAGTGGGAGGACTTGAATGGGAGTAAGGGGGCAAAAACTGTAGTTGAACATTCATTTAAATTAAAAAAAAATGTTAGAAACCAAAAAATTAAAAAAGAATTCCTAATAAGCATTTAATAAATGTCCATTTAGCTATATGAGAAAAAAGAAAGAAACTATATGTAAAATTGAATGGGATTGCTACAAGTTCATACTGAGAGTTGAATGTGCAGAATGGAATCTCAGGTTTGTCTGACTCCGCATCTCAAGACAGTTCGTCGTCATGCCACTTCCATTATTTCTAAGGAAGAGTCTTGGTTTCATATTTTCAGTTCTTGCTTTTTATTTGCATCAAGACAAATGCCAAATGTACTTTCAAATTTCCTTAAGATGGACATGTGGGTGCTACAGTGTGTCACCTTGAATCAAAACACTCATTTCCCCAGCTGCCAGGAATGTTGGTTGCTGATGGGAATTACCCTCTTGGAAGGTAGCTACTTGGCCCTCTTGACCAATTGTTTTACATGCCCTCTCTGGGGTCAGCTTGATTCAGGAACTGGTCATTATGGAGGTACAAAGGTAAGACCTCTACGCTGAGGAGAAATCTGTAGGTCTGTCCCAGCTCAAGTGCCCTGTGGGATGGGCTGAGGCTTTGGATGCACCAACATTAACAGTGCAGTTTCTCCTTCTGCTCAATACGGCTTCCCTGTAATCTCTGACAAATGTTATTCCTGCAAACACTACCCAGTCAACTTCCTGCATACAAGTCTCCATCTCAGAGTCTGTTTCTCAGGAAACCCAACCAGGAATAAGACAATAGGAAATCACTGGCTACAAATTACTAATCAGAGTAACAATTCAAACAACTTTTTTACAGTAGTTTAAGAACAGGATGCATGGTTCAAAAAAATACCATATGGTCTCACCTTTAACAGGAACCTAATCAACAAAACAAACAAACAAGCAAAATATAACCGAAGACACTGAAATAGAGAGCAGGCTGACAGTGACCAGAGGGGAGAGGGGAAGGAATTTCAGGAGAAAGGGGGAAAGGTCTTCAGGAACAAGTGTAAAGGACACATGGACAAAAATTAGGGTGGGGGGTAGAAATGGGCGGGAGGTGGGGAGGGCTAGGGGGTGGCCTGGTATGGGAGTAAAAGGCAGAAAACTGTACTTGAACAATTAAAATTTTAAAAAAATGATGCTAGTCTAAGAGTGTACTCTGTGGTCCAGGAGGAGCCATGGATCCAAAAACTGGAAAAAAAGCCCAGCCATTGGCCTTTGGGGTGAAAGATCAGCCCCTCAGCACCATCACTCTGTGACTTGGTCCCAGTCTGGTAATTTTCCTAAGCCTGCATTTTGTAGGGAATTTGACCACCACAGTATAATTGGGCAAGAATTTCAAGTGTGCCCTATAGTTAGGGGTGCAGAGCCCACAAGAACCAGCATCTCTGCAAGGTCAAACCAGTCCTGTCACTGAGACAATGCATCAGCGGCAACCTCTGCTTTCAGAGAAATGAAGACTACTTTGTTGGAGAAATAAGCCGCTGTTCTGCACGCCAGGTAAGATATTTAAGTAGATGTATTTTTCGTCTGAACTATACTTAATGAGACTAGTAAATTGTAGGACTGAGGATCCAAAATGTACCAGATAGCCATTGAGCCAGCACACATCACTGTTAGCTCGGACTGACACAGATTCAAACGTCTTACCTCATTGTCACAGCCTTGCTGAGATTATAATGCGAAAGTATAAACAATGTATGCCTATAAATGGCAGAGTTTGATCTAAGAGAAGAGAAGGTTAGTGTGAGAGATGATAATTATAACTACCTAATTATAACTACCTTTATGAAGACAAATACCTATGTCATTAAATTAATCTTAAAAAAAACTATCATTTTTCAATTCTGTAATTTTTTCTTCAAATATCACCAAATTGATTGGGCATTTACTATCAAAAGTCTTATTTCTAAGCAAATTCAAGCTTTAGCTCTCAAAACACTTGCAAAGTAGGCACCCAGTTTCCATTTTATAGATGGTAAAAAAAAAAATAAGGCTTACAGTGTTTAAATATCTTACCCTAGGCTACATAATTAGCAAATACCTGAGCCAAGTTTAAAATTCAGGTTGGGCAGACACCCCCAGAATTTGTTTTTAATCACTGCACATGCACATATTGCCTATACCACATAATTCTCTTTATCTCTGATGGGTGAGCACTTGAAGGACAGACGGGAACTGATCCGTATGTCCCTACTGAGTGGTCCGAGGACAAGTGAGAAGAAATCCCAAGGAGGACAGATAGAGACTTAAAATAAGTGTGTTGGCCAGGACCCTGTTCAAACTGATGCAAGGTGAAAATCCAGGGAGAATCACACATATCTGGTTATAGATGCTCAAATAATATGGGCAGGAATAAGTTTTCTCCTTCTGGCTTCATTCCCAGGCTTAGACAAAGATGACCACCCGAACATCTAGGCTCACAAGCTATCATCAAATAGTATAGTATAGTATATAGTATATATACTACCCAGCAGATAGTATATAATTACTCTAGAAAAATTGCAACATTAGCTCTGAATCAGCTGGCTTTGACACATGTCCACCTCTAAACCAATCACTCTGAGTATGAAATGGTTTACAATTATTGGCCAGGACTGGGTAGGTAATGTGTTGACTCAGAAGCTAGGAAGTCAACTAGGAGGAACTAGAATCAGCACCTTCCAAATCGCATGGACTGAGCAAGGGAAAGGAAGGGGAGAATCTCCAAGGGGGAGGTTAACAAAATGAGAGGGAGAGATCCTGAGAAGGCACAATGGCATACGCCTTTTGCAATGAAGAATAGACTTCTACACTTTGTCACACACCTTGTCAAAGCCCTACTCATCTCTTGTCAGACAATTTCTAGTGCTGTGCTCCTTTGCCACGAGGCTGAAGAATGTTCTGCAATTCCAGTCTGCCACATGTATGGGAATAAACTCAACAGCGGGTACAACCAGTGATTGTGCATTCTGGTAGATAAATACCCCAGCAACCTCATCCCTCGGGTTAGATCATTGTGATATGCATTTAATTTTTTCCTAGAGTTCCTTAGCAGGTAGAATTAAGCTACAGTTATCTGACACAATAACTCGATTAAAAATATACCCTATATTCATTTCTCTGCCCGTCTCTTATGTCAGTTCTCCATGTCCCTACTGTATTTACTGGGATAGCCTCCCAAATAGCCTAAGTGTACTTGAATCCTTGTCTTACAATTCAAAAATAATGAAATAGGCTGTCTCATGAGGTTGTGAAATTCTCAGCAATAGAAGTACTCAGTCGTGAATGTGAGAAGGCACTTGGGGAGATGCAAGAATGTAATGGGTGGTTGGATTGAATGACCTACTTTTTTTTAACTAAAATATATTTGACATACTGCATAAACTAAAAATGCACAAGATGTTTTTTGGCCCATTTACATGTTGTAATATGATTATCATTGTAGTGATAACACCTCTGTCACATCACAGAAGTATCATTTCTTTTTTGTGGTTGGAATAATTAAGATCTAGACTCTTAGCAAATTGGATGATTATAATCCAATAGTGCTGTCTATATTTGCTATACTGTGCAGTAGATCTCCAGGACTTACTTGTGTACAAGTTGCAAGTTCGCACCCTTAAACATCTTTCCTATTCTGCCATTACCCTCCCCCTAGAAACCAGCATCTTTTACTTTCTGTTTTTATGATTTTGGCTTTTTTAGATTCCACAAATAAGTGACATCATATAGTATTTGTCTTGCCCTGTATGACTTATCTCACTTAGCATAATGTCCTCAGGGTCACTCCATGATGTAACAAATGGCAGGATTGCCTCCTTTCTCATGACTTAATAATGTTCCATGCAATATCTCTTTATCTTCTCTACCCATTCATCCATTGACAAATGCCTAGGTTGTTTCCATATCTTGGCTGTTGTAAATGATGCTGCGATGAGCATGTGGGTGCAGATATTTCCTTGATGACCTGCTTCATTTCCTATGGTTTCAAATTGAGGCTCAAGGATAAGAATCTTGCTCATATAAAATGCCTCTGAATATCTCTTAAATTGAATCAATTGTACAGGAGAGCATCTGAAATTCTGGGCAAATAACACTCAATAGCATTTTCCCTTTTCTTTTGGGGGTGCTGCATAAAGGGTCAAATCCAGTGGGTCTGAGAGGAGTAGCTGTTTTACTAGTATCCAGTGTTCAGCTCTGGAAGGTGGAGCCAGCCCATTCTTTTGAAAGACCTGCTTTTATACTTTACACTTTAGTGCCACAAGAATTTTTATGTCCCAAGACTGACATGATGAAGGTATCTTTATTTTGTTGTGGTATTTCTAAAATATAATACTTTATTTTTTCTATGTGCTCTTCTAAGCTTACATTTGTAAATTTTATCATTAAAAAGCATAATAATACAGCTAAAAATTTTAAGGACATAGTGCCCGTTGTTTGTTCCATGTAAGAAACCACTGCAAGGGCTAAACTGTAGCAATACTTTTATAGATATATTTATAGTTTTAAAATATTATTTTTATTGCAACAAATGTACTGGTCTTATAATACTACAGGCAAATCTCCAACTGTGAGTGTAACATAAGCCGGGTGTTTATTCTAGTTACATGGCACAGGAATTTTGCAGTTAAAATTAAGGTTACTTAATCAGCTGAACCTAAAATAGGCAGATTGTCCTCAATTATCTGGTGGATCCCCATATGACAAGAGCCTCTAAAGCAGAAAGAAAAGTCAGGGAGATGGGGTAAAAGAGGTTTGAAATATAAGAGGGATTTCACACACTTAGCTAGCTTTGAAGATGGGATATGGGTGGGTGCGCGAGGAAACTGCAGGGAGGGAACAGTTTCTGCCAAGAATTTCAGAGACTCTGGAAGTGGATTCTTCCTCAGAGTTTTGAGAATAGAGGCCAGGCTGGCTGATGTTGGCTGGTGACACCCTAATCACAAAACTCTGAAAGTCACCCAGAGTTCCAATTGAAGAAACACAAGAGAGGAAAATATGCATTGTGTTATGCTGCTGAATTTGTGGTTATTTGTTATGTCAGTAAAATTAAAGTAGCATACATGCAAACAAATTTAAGAGTAAAATATTTAAACAGAACAAATTCAAAGTCTTCATGAATTACCCATAAGCAATCGTATTTTGATCTCCAGTTTTAACAGTTTTCATCCCTGAGGTATATCCTACTTCCAGTGCAGTCAGAGAACGGATCTGAAATTGTATTTGAAATTGTATTGCATACACACAAAACTAACACATTCTGTTCTTGACTCAACATCTCAGATATAGAGAAGTAAAGGTCTTCAAGTTAAAAAACCATGGCATTTCAGAAGGAAGAGAGCAGAAAGCACGTGACCTGGGACTCTGTATTTGTGAAGGATGCACATTTAGACCTTACTGTCACCCTTAATGCTAAGTTGAATCTTTACTTATTTTACTTGTGACTCCTTCATCCTTACGGAAAAAGAAACCTTAAATCTGTGCTCTGGATTTTGAAATTTATTACAGAGATAATATATAGAGTTCCCAGGGGAGGATTTTTTTTCCCTAGAGGTTTGAAAGTCTGATGTTTAGCCTCCTCTTTTTTTTGTTGCCTAGTCTTATAAAAAGACCTTCTCAGGCTGCTCTGCTCTCTGTCAGCCTAGGAAGGGCTCAAGGTTACATGAACTTGCCATATCCTTGGTCCTGACTAGTTTTCAATTTTGACACCCACTGTCATCCAGAGAAAGAGCCTTTACAAGAGATCCTATAAAACAAAGGACAGTCGCAGTTGCCACAGAGAAGCAGGAGAGAGGCTTTTGGCATCTGAAGTTCTTTGTGTTCATTTGGACATGTGCCCAGTACACAGACATATAAAGGAAGTGATTTCTCCCAAAATAAATGTATCAATCAAAAAAGAAAGATAATGAAAATAACTATTTTGCCTTTTTGATGTATGAAAGAATGCCTGTCTTATGGAATTTATTCCCAAGTGATGTCTTCATTTCCCCACTGGTACTTTTCTCCAGCTCACTCATAAAAATGCTAATAATAGACAGAATTTGTCGAGTGTTAATTATGGGCACTATGAAAATTACTACACTGAATCCTCCCAAGAAATATGTAAGTGCATATGGTGTCAACATTTTAGGTTCACAGGGCGGTGAGATGCAGGCCTCCTTGACTCCCGTGGTATATTAGTTAGTAATTACTGCGTAACAAACCACTTCAAAAGGCAGAGTCTAGAACAATAAGCATTTGCATTGCTCACAAGTCTAGGGAGCGGCCGGAGAGTCTTTCTGGTCTCAGCTGTGTCCATTCATACATCTGCCGTCAGTGATGGTTGGGTGGTCAGCTCTGCCAATCATGTTTGGACTCACTCATGTGTGGGGGTCAACCAACAGTGAACTGGAGTAGGCTATCTTCAATTGAGACAGCTGGGCTCTCCTCCAGCTGGTCTTGTCCTTCAGGAGGCCAAAGCAGGTTTGATTTCACAGGCACGCAAATTGTCGAAGCTCCTCATCCCTTTTGGGATGCCCAGAGCCATCCCCACTCGCTGGACACTCCTATCAGCTCCCTTAATCTGTCCACGCTGCTTTTATCAATGCAGCCCCAAATGGGGCTTTATTGTGCTTTTTTCTTTCTTCACTTCTTCTTTTTAATATCGTACCTTATTCTTTTTTTCAGTATTATAATCTTGTTTATTTCTACAACTATACCTTTTTAAAAATCATATTGCATTACATTGAATTTGATTTCTCATCCACAGTAACTGATTTGAAATAGGGCTCTCTCTCACTCCTAGAGTTGTGCACTTCGTTTTCAAACCAGAGGGCAGGTTGCTCTTCTGCCTTTATTTCCTCTGTGAGTTCGGGCCTGTGGGTAAACATTGATGCTGTTTGCTATTCTGTTCCTTTACCATTCAGTGCTCCTCTACTGAAATACTCTGCAATGCTAGGCTTTGTGCTGGCTGCTTGGGACACAAAAGTACCTGGTCCCTGAAAGGTTGCAGAGGGTAACTAACACCTTGGCCTAGAGCAGTCTCTTTCAGGTGACCTTGGGCTCTTTTCATTGGTTCTTTGCCCTCTATGTTCTGAGGGGACACCTGAGTGGTGAAAGAAGGCTGTGCAGCCTTGTGGTGTCGGGGGAGGACTTTCTGTCTCTCAGCTGTCTTCTTCCCCAGGCTTCCTTGGCAGTGCAGATGCTCTGGTTCTCATTCGGGTGTCCCCTCATACTGGCATCCTCTGCCAATGACAGACATTGTCCCATCCTGCAGTCTGAGGTCCACATTCTGCAGGGCCCTCATCTCAACTCCAGGCCTAATTCAGGCCAGGACCTCCCTGTCCTCCAGGGGCTGGTGGCAGTTATGCACTGTGGCTCTCTCTGCACCAGGCAGTGGCATGTGAGAGGGAGCCTCATCATCACCTCTTTGCTTCTGCACTAATCTTACACCTTAGTGAATCGTAGTCTCATGCTGACTCTGAATGGCTGCCCTGAGGGGCTTGCAGACTCCTGAGGCTTTGCCCAAGGGTACAGGTAACCAAATTCTGTGGTGAAATCCTGGTTTCCCTATCCTCTACTTTGGCCTGCCATAGAAAGGGGTAAGCTGGAACTTGAATAGTTATAGAGTATGTCATATATATATAATCAGATTATAACATGCATATTATAGATATCTCAGGTTATTATGCACGTGTGTGTGTGTGTGTGTGTGTGTGTGTATCAGATTGTTTACCTCTCTAATGAGACTACAACTTTCTTAGTTGCTTGTGGTCCTCATCAGTACCCAAGCTACTCTACCAGGAATAATAAAAAAAAGAAAAGAAAGAAAGTGGCCCTGGTCACTTTCTTCTCCTTTCCCTTGTAGTAGAACCAAACAGACACCCTGCCATATACCAGATAGCTTCTCATCTATGTGCTTTTGCTCACATCTTCCCTTCTCCTGCCTCCATGCTTCTTAAAGTAGGCAACTTTTATATCTTTATGATGAAGGTCAGAAGTATTACCTCCTCTGGAAATCTTCCCTCTTTGTCCGCCGAGCATGAGTGAGACGCTGACAGGCTGAGTTGCCTCACTGTGGTGTAATATCCTATCCACATATCTATGCCTGTCCCCCGGGCTTGGGCCCTCTTGAAGACAAGATCGGGAGTTTTGTTCACTGTTGAATCTGTGAGGCCCTACGCAGTATCTGGCATGCAGTAGGTGCCCACTAAGTGTTTGTTGAAAAAGTGAATGTCTTTATGAACTGGCACAGGAATGCCCGGCACCATGGCGGGTACTCGGGCTACCCTGAACTGAATCACTGCTTGCTGACTCGGTCTTAGCTATGTCAGTGTGATGCTCCTGAAGCTCTTGATGAACCTCCCCACAGAAGGACCTGAAATGAAGCCTGGAAGTTCTCTGTGGAGGCACCGTTGGGCAGCTTATGGAAGGCCCTGGTTCTCTCCATGGTGTCTAGTTGAATGCCAAATCTAAAGCTTTCTTCTATTCACAAACATGAGCTCTCCTATGGCCAGAGGGACAATTGCTTGCAGTGTTAACATGAATAGGGTGTGGGCAAACGTTCCTTCTAGATTATCACTCAAGTATGGCAGAGAAGTTGCTACAAGTCAAAGTATTTTGCCAGGAAGTTTCCATTAATTTACATGGCTTTCCAGTAAGGTGCAAACAAATAGCCAGGGTTTATCGGTTCCAGACATCGCCCTTTCTTTCCAATCATCCTTTGGAACATCACCATCATGTGTCTTAACGCCCTCTCCCTGCCCGGGGTTCCCTCCACACCCACTAGGAGTTGCCTCTGTGGTGCTCCAATAAGGTCACATCATGCAACCCATCGCAACAGACCTACCCAGCTCCCAGCCAGGCTCACTAGCTGTAACGCCTTTGCCGGACTTGAATTCTCCTTCCCCAAGTTCACATTTCTAAGCTTGATGCCATTCTCTGGTGTTTCAGGATGGGAAAAATAACCCTTGATTTATTCCCATTTCCGTTCCAGTCACTGCGACAGCCACGCTCTGTGACAAAGCTCTGGTTATGAGGCTGCTGGCTGGCACAGCCAGCAGATGACTAATTCTAACACAGTATTCCATGTTAGTTAAACTGTAGGGGGAAAAAAAGAAAAGAAAAATGGAAAATAGAAGCACCAGCAATGGATTAGTTGACATAAGCACTATCTGGGAAAATTGAGTAAATTAGAGGATGTTAATTCAATGCCATTCAATACATAGGCACTGGGAAAATAAAACCAGGGAAGGATACGGAATGCCTGCCTTCTCAGTGCATACCTGCCGACTGATAGAGAACTGGACCCACCCAACCATGAGCCTCGAAGAACCCAAGTCCGCTCTAGACGTGCTTGTAAAACATGGAGTTGGACTGGCACGGTGGCACCCACTCCCTTTTTACCACAAGGAGTATCTTTTCAGTTGCTTTTGCTCCATGGATGCAAAGTTTGGAAAGGGTTTGATCTAAAAATAATTGATGGCAGCTTTCTGTAGTTAATTCCCTTCCCATTTTTTTTTTTACTGATCAAAGATATACAAATTACCAGTCAAAACTTCTGATCAACAGGAATCAACAATTTCAGCTTGAAACACAATTTACTTGATATTTTAGTCAGTCCATAAAGTGGCAACACAAATTAATGTGGAATTTAGTTTAGGCTGTTTAAAATATTGAGAACTGCTCACGTCCTCCCTCGTTCCATCCCGGACTTATGTTGGTCCCTCAGGATGGGTCTGAATGAAACGGGATGGACTGTGCATTTGTTCACAAGTTCAAGTTGTCTCCTTGGTTCTTACGTGCAAATGATTTTCAGTTTCATATACTTGAAATTTTGCATTACTTCATTTTAACTGATTGTGGGAGCTCTTCAAACTTACTGAAAGTGGGCATTTATGAAAGTAAATTCTGTGTGTTATCAGCAATAACTGAGAGCTTGAATTCAGTACTGTCTTAAGTGTTGGCTGCCACCTAGTACTCAGAAATGTTGCAAATCTCCTACTGTGGGTGAACATCACATGTTCAATAGTCACTGGTTTAAATAGCATGGCAAAGCAGAAAATGTGGCTCTTACTTTAAGTTCTTAAGGTAGGTTCTTGTAATCAGAGACTTAATTTTATTAACCTCTTTCCAGGTTTGATTATAAAATAGTATTCCAGTTCCCACTAACGTCCTTTGGAAAACTTGTAGAGGTTGAGGGGGAAAAGGCTCATTGTGGAGTTTGAAGTGATTGACAGAGAGCAACATGGCTTACTATGCAGAGTGAAGGGCTGGGAGGGCAGGAAGACAAGACAGGAAGGGGGGAGTGTGAAGTGGCTGTGTGAGTGGGACGGCTGGGGTTTGCGGTTGAGGTTTCAGGCACTGTGGGATTCGAGGAAGGGGATTTACCGTGGAGTGTGAAAAGATGGCAGGTGGGAAGGTGGGAAGTGTTTGTAAAGAGGGAGGAGTGTGCGTCGCTGTGGGTGTGAAGTGTGTGCATGTGCAGGATTATTGTTTGTGTGGAGTGTGAGGTGGTGACGCAGAGGGAGAACTGATGCATGGTGCGGGATGAGAACTGGTTACAGGAGGGAGGACTAGAAATTTCTGTGGCATGTGCAGTGGCTGGAGGGAGCTGACTGAGGATTGTTGTGACATATAAAGGGGTTGATTGGGCAGGAGGATGGGAGTTTACCACAGAGTGTGGAGGGGTGTTGGATTAAAAACTGGTATCACTGTGGAGTATAATTTTTATTTTCAGATTTATTGTACTACATAATATAAAATGGTGCAGGGAATACAGGGGTTGATCATGGATCGTGAGGGGATTGAGAGGGTGAATGAGCTGAGTTCATTCGGGAGTGTGGACTGCAGCATGTAGAAAGGGAGGACTGGTGGTTAAGGTGGAACGCAGGAGGGCCGGGGGAGGGGAGACCACATTTACCCTGGAGTGTGAGAGTGTGTGTGTGGGAAGGGGAGTATGACGCTTAATGTGGGATGTGAATTGGTTCTGTGGTGGGAGTATGAGGTGCACTGGGAAGTGAGACGTGGCTGGCAGGAGGATGGAGTGACAGGGCTGTCTGCGGGTCTGTAGGATGTGAAGTTGTGGGGTGACGGGTCAGTCTTCATTGTGGACTGTAACATGACTGCAGGGGTGGGGGGATTGGTGTTTAGGGTGGGGCATGAGGTTGTGAGCTTGGGTGGAGTGTGAATTATTCATGGGGAGAAAGGACTGAGAGGGACCGACTGTGGGGCGAAGTGGTTGTAGGGATGGAGCACTGGGTTTCTCTGCTGTGCCAAGGGCTGGTGGTGGAGGTATGCTAATTAGGAAGTACACACATATTATGAGGGGGGATGGACTGCAGTCTGCTGTGGAGTGTGAAGAGGCTGGGGGTGAGGAGGGTTGGGGTTTACTGTAGAGTGTGTGGTATTCGTGGAGAGGAAAAATTGGAGATTATTGTGGATGTCAGAGGATGGTGGAGGTAAGAGTGTGGGGCCTGAAGAGGTTGAGCCTGGGTGGATTGGCTTTTACTGTGGAGTGTGAAGGGATCGAGGTGCATGAGCTTTGGGGTTCCCTGGGGAGTGTCAAGCGTTTGTGAGAGGGTTGAGTTTAGGTGACTGTGACGTGTTTTGAGGCGGGAGGACTAGGGATTATGTGGAGTGTGAAGGGGCTGCGGGTAGGAAGGATCGGTGTGGTTTGGAATGTGAGGGGTGTGTGAGAGAAGACTGGGGTACTCTTCAGTGTGAAGCTGCTGTAGTGAGGGGTGACGGTGCTCAAAGTTGAGTGTAACTGGTTTTGGGGAGAGAGGATTGGACTTGTCGTGGGAGCGAGGTGGGCAGAAGTGCAGTGTGAAGTCACACTTTCCAGGGGGTGTGAAGTGGCAGCAGAGGTGGGAAAGTGCTTTGGAGGGAAAGCCCCACAGCTTGCTCTTAGTGTCAAATATGTGTGGAGAGGGAGGAGGGTGCCTGACATGGAGTGCGCAGTGGTTGCGCAGGTGGGAGCCTAGGGTTTACTCTGGAATGTCAGGGTTTATCAGGAGGGAGCACTGGGCTTTATGTGATGTGGGAATGGGTTGTGCAGGGACATTGGTAATTACCATGGGGTGTGAAGTGGGTGTTGGGGAGAGGATGGGGCTGCAGTGGGGTGTGAAGCGATTGTGTCAGTGGGAGGATTATGGCTTCCTTTGGAGTATGGTGTGGCCCTCTGTGTTATTTTTTGGCCCGCTGTTTTGCTCTCTGTCTCTCCACAAACTCTCCCAGCCTGAGTAGAACTGTCCCTCCTTGGGGGACAACTGAGAATCAAGAGAGCTTTTCACCACCCACACATCCCTCTGTCTTTTTCCTTATTCAGCCGATAGTATTTGAGCACCCACAATGTGCCTGGCCCAGTCCTAGGAGCAGGAAAATCAGTATGAGGAAGGCACAGGTTCTTCCCTCAGGATGCTCTGAGTCTGACAGCAAATAGGCTGGAGCACAGGAAGGGCATGTCCTTGAGTCTAGAGACCATTTAGACTCCACAGAGTAGTAAAGGTACCACCTCCCATATTCACTCCCGTTTTCAGGATGAAATGACACCTGGAATTCGAGATAGACAAGCTCTTCTGGATAATGAATGTGGGTCAGGCAGCAGGTATCTCTGCGAGGACCCTAAACAGAGCATGTGAGGTGTCACAGATCCAAGGCCCCTAACACAGGTGAGACCTGGGTCCTCTGGGAAAAGGGCATTAGAGGGCTGTATAGAATGATACGTTTAAGAACACAGACTCTGGGGTTGGCTAGATCTAGGCTCCAATCTGAGTTCTGCCTTGTGCTTGACATCTGTCATTGAGCCCGTATAAACACCTGCTCCACATTTTGATGGTTTTCTAGAGTGTAAGTCTCTCCTTCCCAACACAGAATTTGTTTTTATTGTTGCAGGATACAGCATAGACTCTGTTAATCAGATGGATCCTGGAGGGCATTTTGGAGACAATGAGATAGATTTATGAAGAAGGAGGCTGGGTTGAGGGAATCTACTCCACTGTCACAGACTGACATAGCATGCTGCTCTTGGCTCTTCAGTTGGGGTAGCAGCTCCTGGTACCCAATGCCCTGATCATGACTGGACAGTCTCTCTCCATGGGAATATCTCCTGGATGTTTATCTTAAAATCCCTTATTTCAGCCTCTTCATCAGTTGTGGGAACTGACTATATCTCTCAATGGATCCCTTCCTTCTTAAAATAGCTAGATTTAATCATGTTGTTTTCAGTAAAGAAACAGCCACTACAACTACTAATTCACTTTGGAACTTCGGGCAAATCAACCTGCACAAATGTCTTGGCCTATAGGGGCAAAACAGCCTAAGAGTTAAGGGCATGGACTGTGGAGTAAGACCATCTGGGTTTGAATCCTGGCTCTGGCACACACTGTGTGAGCTTGGACAAGTTATTTTACCTCCTTCTGTTTGTTTCCTTCTCCATGAACTGAGGAATAATGTTGCCTTCCTCATGGGATTGCATGAAAATTAAATAGGACTATTCACACAGGCACTTGGAAAAGCACCTGTGACATCTGAAGCACTGAAAGAAGATTAATTATAATCATCACTCTCTCTGAGCCTCAGTTTCTCTCTTATAAAATTGAAATGACATAATTTAACTCCTAAGGTTGTAGTGACAATTAGGTTTTTAAATGATGCATTTGATAAAGCTTGGCTTTCTTTCTCTCTCCACCCCCCCGCCACGTCTCCTTCCCTCCCACCCTCCCTCCCTCCCTCTCTTCCTACCACCTAAGGCAAACTTGACTTTCTTATCAATTTTAAACTCTCTCCTCTTCTTTGAGCCACCTAGAATTAAAACTATAACCCCCTACCCACCCAAAATAATGCATTACCCAGGAAGAGAGAGAGAGAGAGACTAAGAGAAATAATTAAATAGCTATGTGAATTGATTAAGTCTACTTTAAGGAGTGAAGTAGTTAACATTTATTTTAGTTCCTACTGGGCAAAGAACTTTCAACAAGATTTTTGTTGTTTTGCTTTTTGTTTTCTTTTTATTGCCTGGCTTTTAAATGTCTTTAATGTGCCTTTGCAGTGTTCTTTTTTTTTTTTTTTCATTTTATACCTTGAATAATATCTATTCATTAGATAGAAACTATTTTTTTTATTCTCAATAAATACATTCCCACTAAGGAATGTAAAGCTATTAGACATGAGCTTTTTTCATAGGCAATTATCAGAACCTCTCTGAAGCACCTAAAGTTTTGGAGAAAGCAATAAAGAGACAATAGATCAGCAAAATAGTTGACACTTGGTCTGTTGACATTTTTCTTCTCCTCAGTGAATGTTATCCTCTCCATCAGTTAGATTTGTTTTCACTGTAAGCCATGGAAAACTCATGGCGTGGGGACCAGGAGGAAGTTGGCACAAATGGTGGGTTCATCTGTGACTTGAAGCACCCTACTCTCTTTAGTGTAAATTGTATTCTAAAGCAAGATGGGAACTAGCAAGTATAACCCTATGTTCTCCTAGGTTTGTATCCAGCCAAGAAGGTAATCATCTCCTCCCCCAAGATTCCCACACAAATATAGGGCCTGACTTTCAGTGGACTGAATCAGTTCACATGGCCAATCACTGGAGCCAGGACAATGCCATGTTTTGATGGTCAAGGCCTGAGTCGCATGTCCACCTAGAGCATGTAGCTGGTGAATGGGGGAAAGGGGTTATACCCCAATGGAAAATCAGGAAATTGTTACCTACATAATGGAAAAGGGATCCTGGACAACCCAATAAAAGGAATTACCTGCCTCAGTTATCTCCAGATAACATTTGGTCTATCAGTTGAAAAAGTGGTCTTTCCATTAAATTAATGCGTATGTTGTCCTACTGAAACATGTGCATACGTGCTCTCTAACAACACGCCAGTCTCTGAAGTTAGAATCCAGAGGTCTCAAAGTCAAGCTCTGAATCAGTGATTTGCAGCCAGAAAGGACACATCACACAGAGTGGGGATAAGGAGACAGGCAATGAAATATTGTCAGGGAGGGGTTTTGATGTAGTTTGAAAACACAGACTGAACATTAAAGGTACATGCTATTGAATAAAAATCAAATCCTTATATAATAATAGAAACTGTAACAGGAAAAGAAAAATAATATTGTCTCAGCCAATGACAATGGGCTGAAAAAACCCTTGGAATATATGTACGAGCCAATATGTCGTCAAGAGAAGCATGTTCATACCATGAAAGGTGTATACTGGAATTGTAATAGTATGAGGTTATTATGTAAAAACTAACTATCACTTTTTATTGAGATACATAATTTTTATTGAGGTACATATGTCACCTTTTCAGAGAAGCCTACTCTGATGACCCAACACATATCTACACCCTGACAATTACTCTTCATAATTATTCCCTCAGAGCCTTTACCATTGATTGTAATTATTTATTTTTCACCCATTTGTTACCCATCATCCTATCTAGAATAAATGCTCCATGAGTACAAAGATCATGTCTGTTTTTTCTTCACAGTAAAACCAGTCCTTGACGTTTGAGGTGGAGTGTTATTTAGTCAGGATAGGACAGGCTCTGGCTGTGGTAACACATAAATCTTCAAATCTCAGTAGCTTAGAAAAATAGAGGTTCTCATTCACACAAATTTTGTTTCAATTTAGACAGTTTTCCTTTGTCTTATAGCCATGTCATATAGTGTATATGCCTTCCAAGGTCACCAAGGCCGAGAATGACAAGGACCAAGGACAGATTTAACCGACTCAGCTCACAAGTAATACATTACTTCCATTCAAGTTGACTGGCCAGACACAGTCACATGGCCCATGACCCCAGTGTAACAGCAGTGGAGGCTGGGAAATGTAGAAGAAAGTAGATGTGTGGAGAGTGCCTCCTCTCTGGACACAACAATTCCCAACTTTCTGGGTTTCCGTGAGGAGGAACTTACCTTAAACTCTAAGGCCTCCCTCCACTCTCTGTCTTACCCTCCATTGGGAGGGAGAATGACTTAGCTTCTGGGTGCATTTGGGAGAAGGGGCTAAACTTCTTGGGACAATCCCTCTCTTCCTTTCATCGTCTGGGAATGTGTCTGACTGCAGAAAGCATACATCCTACACTGCTCTGCCTTGCTGCAGATTCTGCTGAAGAAAGATCCTCCCAACACACACAGAGGTGGGAGACCCTGTGATAGTCCAGCAGTGCTAGAGAATGGGTAAATAAATTGGATTTATTCTAAGGGTTGATGTTAGGAAAGCCATTACTCTCTTCCCTTTATACTCTGAGTAGTGTTTATCTATGATAATGGTAACAGTCTAATCTCTATCTGCCTAACCTCAATGTCTTTTTTCTCTGTTGGGTGCAAACTCAGGCAGAAAGCAAGAGGGGTCTTGGTGGACCCTGCAGATCAACATCAGTTTATTCAGTCCTGATAGGTGTTTGATAAACATTCAATGAATAAATGGACCTGCAGGACACCTGAAAGATTATGTAGCCCCATTTGCCCTTACAGAAACCCCAAGTACATGTGACTATTCAAAATCATCTACTCAGCTGATCTCCAAATCTCTGCTTCTTCTAACACACACTTTAATGCCATATGCAGGTGGAATATAAAGCAGTATCTATTACATGGCACATTCTCTCCATAATTTTAGAGAACTTTCCCACAAGAAGGAGGAAGACGTAAAAAGAAAAAAAGGATTAAAATCCTCAGAGTACATAACATACTTTTCTTTGCCAGAATGTGTGTACTGGGGAGAGGAGGAGGAGGGTTATTTCTGCCCTCTCTCTCCACAGCTGCCCGCTTCTACCACCTAAACCACTGAATACCTTTGGGTGATTCATTCCCAATCTGAACCGATAATCCTTGCAGCAAACTTTTCTTTCATAAAAATTCAGTGGCGTGTTAATCATACAACTATTTAACCCAGTCCCTCCCTAGTCCTACAGCTGAGCTCCAAGCCCATAACTTATAATCTACCCACCCACGCATATTGAAATGAGATTATTGTTCCCACAGAAAAGAACCCTTACATTGCACAAGTACCAGCTTTGTTCCAGAGAGTGATAAAAAGGACAAGGAAAAGGCCGGGAGTTGTTTGATAGGCTTCTAAGGAACGCAGAGGAAGAATAAAAGATTACCATCCCGGTACACAATGTGAAACAGTTTCTGCAAACATCCAGAGGGCTCCCACCCTCCCCCTGGGCACACTCCCTAGCCCTTTGATCTAGAAGCCATCATAAACTGCTGACAGTTAGAGTGGTGGTCCTGGTGAATGCCCTTATCTCTGCCACAAAAGTAAGAGCAGCCAGGGAGGAAGACTATCCATGAAAAGATCACTGTGGTAAGGGAGAACCCAGGCTGAGGAGCTTGGCACAGCAGGAAGAGAAAAGGCTTTGAGATCAGGTGGACGTGGACTCTGGTCTCAAATCTGCCACTTGCTGGCTCTGAGACTCAAAAACACAACTACTAATGGAATCCATGTGCCAAGAACTATATTAGCCACTGCAGTTGTAACCATCTGTGGAACCTTAACAGACTCTCCATCGCCTGCTTGAAGCTAGACCTTCCCCTCTTTTAACATGAGGATGATAAATTCTACCCCATGTAATCACTATAAATAGAGGAGACCATGTGAGGACAATGCCTGGCTGCAGTCAGCATGCAGGCAGCAGAAATGATGATTCTCCTTCACTCTTTGAGAAAGGCTAGTTGTAAGGTACCTTGGAGAATGGGAGATATTTATGGGAGGGCCAAACACTCAGCTACAACTCTGGACAGAGTCCCAGCTAAAGAGAGTTTGGGGTCAGAACCAAGGATTGAGCTTCAGTCTTCTGACCGTCCTGGAAATCAGAGGAGCTCCTGGATTACAGTGACACATCACAGGGATGCTGGAAGAGGGTTGGGAGGGATGGGACCTCTGGTCTGAGCAACTGGAAGTAGGAGTCATAGATGAAGTCACTGGGAGGCTGCTGGAGGTTGGGAAGAAGACAGATGTGCTTTGACTTTCCAACCTTCCTTCTTAGGCAAACTTGAACAGAGTATATTTACAGTCGGCCCTTGGAAGATCAAGTTCTAGAAAGAAAGAGACAAGGCAGGGGTTCTCTGTGATGGTTTCCCCGATCCCCCTCCCACTGCCCCAGCAAAGCCTGGGTCCCTCAGGCACTGTTGTGCCATGCATAGCCCTCTAATGCAGCCTAGAAAACCAAGACTGAAATGCCTATCTCCTCCTAAACTGGAAACTCATCCAGTGCTGGGGTTGTATTGTATTTGTGTTGGTACTAAGTGCCTTATGCACTGACACACAAGGATATATACACAGTACACTTAAAAAAATTAGAATAATATATAAAAATTGTGTACCCTCCTATATGCTCTTATAGGTTAGAGCTGTACCTTTTTTAATGGTTGTGAATATTTCATCAAATAGTTATATGATAATGAGCATAAATATTCTACCACTGATGGATATTTATAATTTTTCCTGTTCTCATTAATTTTTCACATAAATCACCCAGAGTCTTTGTCTGCATCATTGATTACAATCCTCAAAGTGGTCATCACTCCATCTTGTGTATAATGAGGCAGTTAGATGGTAAACAACAAAAGCTCTGGAGAACAAAAAATTGCCACATTGACAGCTGTGTCAACTTGGGTAGGATATTTAATTTCTCCGAGCCTCAGTTGCCTTACCTCAAACTGTAGTTGATAATAGTAAACTACCAATAAGGTTGTTACAATGAGTAAATGAAATGATATATCTAAACACACAGAACAGCACCTGGCATGCAGTAACTGCTCTATGAATTATTATTATTTATATTTACATAGTTATGTACCCCAAGACTGGGAGACCCGTGAGGGCAGTGGTCAGCCATGTATTCTAAACCTCCACAACTTGGCAGTGGAAAGGAGCTTTGTACATATTTGCTGAATAAGTAAGCAATGCAGGAAGTCAACCACCAACCTGGTTGTTGCCTAGTATTCCCCAGTAAGTGGTTCATTCATTTGGATTAGATCTCTGCTCCCAAATATATGTTGAAACTTACTAGTCCTATGTACTTCAGGAAATAGGTATATATAAGAGATTTTCTAGAGATAAAGATTGATAAGAGGAAGGAGAAAGACACATGAGAAATCCAGATGCTCTAGAAAAAGAGCAGAGCAGAGGAGAGGGTACAGGAACACAAGTGGCCAACGTGAAGACAAATGTCAGTGGCTGTCCAATTTTTCCCAAGATTGGTTCTGCATCTGTGAAATTATATTCGAGTCAGACTCCTATTCACTTAAGTGTGGCTAATCATTCCCCCTTTCATCAATACAATAAACTTGAAATGAGGAGGCAAATGAGAAAGGAAGCTAATGATTATTGACTGCATACTATACAACAAAGGCTTTTAAGTAATGATCTTATTTGAATCTCACAGGCATGCAGAGAAGTTGGTATTATCCCCTTTCAATAGATGAGAAAGCTGAGATGCAATCATGTGTGGTCATACAGCTAGGGAACACAGAGCAGTGATTTGAACTCTAACCTGTTTGCCTCCCCATTCTGACCCTTCCCCCTTGTTTACGTAGAGTCCAAGTAGAGCTCATTCCCAAGGAGCAAAGCACTGCAAGTTAGCATTCTGGCCTCCTACCTCCGGCAGGACAGGAGAGAGTACAGTAACCTTAAATCCTATCCGTAAAACTGCCATGGAGCAAGCACAGTGATTGGCGTTCGTGTCTGCTCGGGTGCTGTGGTTGAAGATGGAAGGAATACAGGTATTGAAACAGGTGAAAACAAGCCCTCCCTGTCTATAAGTGGGAACTTCTAGACATACTGTTGGATGTGTCACAGCTGGAGTGAAAGCAGCACAGGCGACTATCAGAAACAGTGTTCCAAGTTTACATTGATTACATAGATTTCCTTTCAATCACCAGCTTCAATCTTGGTTGAAAAAACAGGAAAAAGGAAGAGAAATAGAGTTCCTGGTCTTTATTTTTTGACTGTGTCAAATCGTGGTCCTAGTTGAAAAAATAAAAATAAAAAGGCTGAAATGATTCACTGTCATGTCTATGAGAGTCTGGTATTTTCTGGAGAAAAATGGAAATATATTTGGAATATATGTATGGCTTAAGCATATGAATCATTCATATCCTAGAATAAAATCTTAGATTTATTTTCAATGTTGCTTCCAAGGATCTCATAACACAAATGTTCTCTTATTACCTCATGTGTTATCATCCCTTAATGGGAAAATAAAATACACATTAAAATTTATTTTCCCGCCTACACAGGTGGAAAACCAAAGAAACTGGGACTAAGCAATTTGTCTAAATATAGAAAAATAAAAGGCGTTTTTTAAAAAAAGAAAAAGTAACATCCAGTGGCCTAGAATTATAAACCTTAGAGAGACCTCATTGGACATCACATCTAACATTGCCATAATATTGCCACCAACACAGGGACCCTCTCTCGCATTTCCCTGGGCACTGGCCATCCAAACCCTGCTTTAACACATGCAAAGAAGAGACACTCTTTTTCCTCTCAGTGGGATCCCAAGTTTCAAAGAGAATATCCCGCATGAGCAATGCAGATACTTGGCAGGCATCGAGCAAGCCTGGCTATGCTGGAATCCGTCTGCGAGGCAGCGCTAATCTCCAGTGGTTACTGACCAGTGACACGGTTGAGCTGATGGTTTATTGAAGTGGGAAGGAATTTCTTCCTTCAGCGGCAGTCAGGTATGTGGCTGCTGCAGAGGCTGAGTCATGACTTCACCCTTGCTCATGTTACAGACTCTACCTTCAATTTGAAGCTTTGCGTGGGGCTTGTATTTGCAGCCTAAAATGATTGAATATTGACTGACTGTCAAACACAGATGAAGAACTCCCAGTTTTATTCTTACAGCTACTCTGAGGAAGGACTGTTATGCCCACTTTATAGATGAGAAAACTGAGGGTTATTTGCCCTAGTGAAGGAAGCTGACCAAAGAGGCCATTAGTGGCAAGTGCTACACTTAGGAATTACTTCTGGAATATTTAGAGCCAGGAATTCCAGGTGATGGAGGGTGACCTGTTGGAGAGGATGACCTCTGAGGTGAGCCTGGAGAATAAATGAAGGGGAGGAAGGCATTACAAAGGGAATGCATGGAGAAAAGGCAGAGGGCTTTGAAAGAAGACAGTGATTTTGCATCGCTTCTTTTTTTTCAATTACAGTCGACATACAATATTATATTAGTTTCATGTCCACCACACAGTGATTAGATGTTTATGTAATTTACAAAGTGACCACCCCCATGAGTCTAGTGCCCATCTGACATCATACTCGGTGCAACATTATTGACTATATTTTCTGTGTTGTAGTTCACATCCCCATGGCTGTACTGATAACTGGCAATTGGTACTTTAATGCTGTCACCTTTCTCACATATCCCCCAACCCTCTTCCCACCTGGCATTCATCAGTTTGTTGTCTGTATCTATGGGTTGGTTTCTGTATTGTTTGTTTATTTTGTGTGTTAGAATCCACATATAAGTAAAATAATATGGTATTTGTCTTTCTCTGTCTGACTTATTTCACTTAGCATAATACCCTCTAGGTCCATCCATGTTGTTGCAAATGGCAAAATTTCATTTTTTTTAAATAACTGAGTAATAATCTATACATAAAGTAGCTCCCCTGCCTGCCCACCCTGGCTGTCTTCACTATACCCTGATGCAAAGCAGGTGCCTGGTGTGCATTTATTGATTGCCTTCTCTGTGATTCAGATGTTTGACCTCACAGTACTTATGCCTGGAGAGGGGTCTCCAAACCTTCAAGTGTGAGATTACCCCTTAAACCCCACTTGGTGTCATGGTCATAGGAATGGCATCAACTAATCCCTGGGAAGGCAGGGAGGGAGTTTATTTCAAGAGCCAGACTTGAATAGACAGAATACTCCTGCCTTCCAGACCCCTTCATAACAAGTAGAATATTTTCATTCCCTTCAGCGATACCTGTAATAAATTTTACCTTAAGGCAAGAACTGGCTCCAGTCACCAATGACAAACAACTGTGAGTATCAACCCTCAGGGAATCATTCCTCCTGTAAAAAGCAAACGTTCATTTAAATAATGACACACTGGCCTCTGAGTTAAAGCAAATCATGGGATGCTCACCCAGGACTTTGTCTGAGGACATACAAGACATTATTTGTTATACTCAATGCTTTTTACTTTAAGGTATTAACCCATTCTGGGCTTGGAGATTAGTCATAGATCTAGAACATTCTGGGGAGATTGACACTGAGTCAAATGAGAGAAAGGTAGAATCAGGTAGAAAGTCTTAGGAATGGTCTTCTCTAGAGGTTTCAAAATGTTCTTAATCATGGAAACTCTTCTTCAGGCAGCATCTTAAATGGGCACCAAGGTAGGCATCTAATACTCCTAACTTGCCTCCTTCTTGAAAATGTATACCTAAATTTTCTTTGAGAAAACTCCCTTCCTTTGTGGGTATTGTGTGGGACAGACCCCAACCCAGATCCACTGTAGCTACCATTAAAGTCCTAGCCTGAGGTCACAGCTGGCAAGGGCACAGATCTCTGTGAAGGACAAAGAAATGAGTACCTGAGGTAACTATCACTAACCTGATGGGCCAAGCTGTACCTGAAGTCGGCTGCCCCTGAACTTCTTAGTTACATAAATAAATATATTATCTTTTATGCTTAAATTAGTTTCAGTGGGATTTCCTGTTGCTTACAAATGAGAGCATTGTAAAAGAGTCCAAACCCAGGAACATAAAAACAACGAATTTGGACTCCCCTGGTTGACGGGAGGGAGGGAGACTCAAAGCCCCACTCACAGGGCACTCCCTCCATTCCAGAAAGCTCTGCAGATGGGCTCTCCCGTGAAATTTAATCCTTTCATTTTATGGACAAACCATGGTTCAAAGAAGGATACTAAAAATATTGATATCACACTTGAAGGAATTCAAACTTAAATAGGCATTTGTGTTTTTTTAAAGATAGTTTTATAAAATTATACAGGATGATTAGTTCCTAGTTAAATATTAGAAAAGATTTTATATTGAGAAATTATAATAATACAGGATACAAAATTGCACTGAATAAGCCACCAATAATTAAAATTCAATCACCCAAGTAATATAAACATATGTTACAAAGTCCATAAGTAACATTCACAGTTATTGCCCTATGGAGAGTGGGTCATCCTTCAAAATTGCATCATGGTCTGTGTGGTCCTGATACCATGACCATGGCCTTTATAAAGTTGTTGGGGAAATTTCTGGTATGTTCTGGTAAAAATGCAGTTTTTCTTGGGAGCTGACTTTATATTATGCCATTCATGTTACCACTTTACATCAGCAAATTGTACTCAGCTTCATGCTATGTTGCCTTACCTGGTGAGGTCAACTTTCCCTCTGAAGACCATCCCTGTTGCAGGATATACCCTTATGGCCAAATAAAAGAAATCCAGCATACAGATCAAAATCTGAAAGGCACATGGCAGACCACGGAGCCATGGTAAAGCATCATGCTCTGTAAAGGTCATAAGATTTGCAAAGTTCACAAGTCAAAGCAAAAAGAAAGCAGAACCTGGCTATGAATATGCAATAAATAAGTGAGTCACTGCTTCTTGGTTTATATAAAGTTATCTGCTTAGAGGGGCTAATTTCACAAACCACACTGCCTCATTTCTCTGTGTAGTGAGTGGGAAAAAAATCTAGTGGTTAGATAAACATATTCTAAACCAAAATTTGAAAGAACACTATTTCCTGTGTCTCTTATCAAAAGATGAATCATTACATGACCCCTTTCTGATGTTTAAGGCATGTTTTATTGAAATGGGTATGATTAAGAGTCTTGGAATTCAGCTCATCAGAAAAACTTTCTTGTCCTTCCATTTGATGGAATGGAAGTAGTACTAGCAATAGTCACACATTCTGGTTAAAAGTTTATTTTTGATGGCCTTATTTATATCATTGTTTGTTCCTTGCTCTCTTATCTAATATCTCTGAGTAAAGGAGAGTTTTAAAAGCCTCATGTGCTATTAGTGGCAGAGTTGCTAAATTGTTTGAGAAATACTCAAGATGCTTGAAGTTAGTATATAAAAAATACAATGATTTATTCATGAAAATCTAAGGAAATTACTTTTTTTTTCTATACACAGAGAGAGTAATTTTGCTGCTGAAACCTTTTCATCTTATTTGGGCTCTCTTGGCTCAGTGAAAGCTACTGGTAACTAGTTACTGGACTCAAAGGGTTATTGGAAATGCCAGTTTGGGTGGGTTTTAGTAAAATTTGAAATCGTGCAGTGCCCTAAGACCGGGGAGAGGGACACCATGGGATCTCGTATCCCACAACACTGTGCTGCAGGGTTAATTGCCTGACTTCTTTCTAACCTGCTTCTGCCATTTACCAATTTTGTGAACTTGGGTCAGTTACTCACCTTCCTTCAGATAACTTTCTCACCTGTAAAATGGAGATATGAATAGTGCTAATTTAATAGTGTTGTTGTAAAGATTAGATGTGTTACTGTATATTTAAGGCTCTTAAGATGACTTCTGGCAGGCAGACACTCAGCGTTACTCTCGATTAGCATACATGTTAGTGAAACTGACACAAGTAAGCAATTTGAATGAGGAATGGCTTCCCCTGGAGAAAAACTGCTAGAAAAACTTGATCTCACCAGCCAGGTGTATGTGAGGCTAGTCTTTCAGGTCAGCCTGCATGTTTACCAGTTGTGGGAGGCAGAATCCTAAGATTCTCCCAAGATTTCTGCCACGTCACGTGCAGGCTTTTTATAACCGTCTCCTCTGAGTGTGGGCAGGGCATTGTATAAAATAGGGTACCATGCTTTAGTTACGAACCAGGTGATTTGAGTAAACCAAAAGGAAGTTTATCCAGGTGGGCCTGACCTGAACTTAAAAGGAACTGGATCCTTTCTGAAGTTAGGTAGAGTTCAAGTGTGAGAGGGCTTTTGAAAGGAGCTGCATGGCAAAAAACTAAAATGGTCTCTAGGAACAAGGAATGGTCCCTGGGCCACAGCCAGCACCAGAATGGTGGCCTTGGATCTACCTCACAAGAAACTAAATCCCACCAACTACTAGATGAGTGTGAATGGGACCCTTCGCCCCAGGGGTGATTGCAGTCCCAGCTGGCACCTCAATTTCACCCTGGCAATACACTGAGCAAAGAATTGAGGCCAGTTCTGTCTGGACTTTTACCCTATAGAACCGTGACACAATAAGTTGATGTCATTTTGAGCCACTGCATTCGTGGTAATTTGATACACAATAGAAAAGTGATGTGCTGTTCATGACCCAACGTTGTGTCTCATCTACTTGGCTCAGAAGAGACTTGGAGGCTGGACAGTAAAAGTGTATAGTCACCGTTTTGCTTCTCATCTGCCCCTGCAATAGAAGCATAATTCAGGGAATCCTACAGCACCAGAGGGAGGCTCTGTTTTTTTCTTGTGAACCTGGGTTCTGCAGGCAGACTGCTATCAACTGCCTCCAGCACCCTCAGGATGGTCCCCAGAACACACCTCCTCTAGAACATCATGATTTTTTAGGCTTCTATGTAATAGAAATGCAAAGAAACCTCCCCTAACCACTCAATCTGACTTCGGTCCCCTCCCAGAGATGCCCCTGACGTCACCGTTTACTTTCTTCAGAGCACAGGTCTGTGATGCTCTTGTTGGCTCACTCACTGGCCTGCGTCATGCTCTCTGATTCTAAAGTAACGACATGCCTGAGACCAGGACCGTCTCTGTCTTGCTCGCTCTTCTGTCTCCAAAGCTGGTGTAAATGGCTGGTACCTGAGGCATGTTTGCCACATGAAAGTGTTATAGAGAAATGCATGCAGTACCACCAGAACTAACACTCAACACTGTTTTGTGGTCATATGCCAGGCATTCATACACAACTTCATTAAAAAGGTTTTCATAGCACTTTGTCCATATTCTTGGTCTAATCTCTTTGACATTCTAAGATCTTGAAGGATAGAGACAGTATGTTCTTATCTTTGTATCCTAGTGCTAAACACAGTGACCAAGGAATGGTAGATGCTCAGTAAATGTTTGTGAAATCTACTGGAATTTAGAATTAATAATTAAGCTATAAAAATCAAACTTTATTCTCATATGACCACAAAGATACACACACACACAGATATAGACATATCAATATATGGATATTAGTTAAACTAAGTATAATTTTTTATTTTATGAAATATAACAATCTTCACCTTTTTCCTAACTTCTGAGGCTTTTACAAGTACTCACCCCCTTTCAGTACTCACCTCTCTTCACCAGCCTCCCACAAGACCAGACCGAATGATCTTTCTATCTGAAGCTCAGCCAGCCTATGAGTTCGGATCCGCTCCCAGGAGACGATGCAGCATATTAACAGCTTTAGCCTGCCCATCGTGTATGACTTTACAACAGACTCTCTCCCATGCCCAGAGCTGATTCTGGTCACAGAGTGTCCCCTGCAGCCATCCCATCCTTTTTGCTCGTGCCCCATAGGTTTCTGCACCCAGCCAGCTGTCCTTCCCCAGCTCCCCAACACTGTACCTCTCATTTAGGCAAACTTTCTGTCCCTTTGCATGTAAATAAACCTGCAGATAATACTCCCACCCACCAGGCTGAGTCTCTCCAACACTTCACCTATTTTCCTGAAAGACTCTCCAGGCATCCCATTTTTCCAGGGGAACTGAAGATGAACTGCAACCCCAAAGATGGAGAGCTAGAGTTTCTTTCTCTGGACTCCCAAAGCCCCTGCTCTTGCCTCTTTCATAGCATTCATCACATCATGCTATCTAATCACTAGGGTTTATATCTGTGTACAGCTAAGTTCCTTCATCACATTATAGAAGGAGAATATTGTGCCATCAGGCCCCATCTCGGAAAAAAGGAAGGGGCAGCAAAGGCTGATGGGACAGAGACGAGGAACTCAGTAGTCAGTTTAGCAATATGAATTTCACTGGAATGTTCAAATCTTCAGGAAAGAGTTCTGAGTTTATATATTCTTCGTGTGAGTGTATTTTTATGAAAATGTGTAAATGCTATTTCCTGGAACCACTGTGAGTTAAGGCAAAACAAAAAAGAAGTTTCAGGTGGCAGGTGACCATAAAAAGAGTGAGTCCCTTCCTCAAGGAAAGACTTTGAATTTCCACAAATCATGAGATTGAGAGCAGAGCCAAGCTTGCCCAGCCCTCTAAGGGCTAACCGCCCATGTAGGAATGCCTGGTGAGTTATAGACACACAGACTGACTGTGAGGGCTTCAAATTCAGTGACGTTCTGTACACTTTCTCCTCCCATCCGAAGTATACTGACTTCCCAGCTTGTTTGGATAGGGACACGGGAAGCAGCTGACATCTGAACTAACAGGAAAGCAGTGAGGCTGGCAGGTGGCAATAGCAATCAAGTGGTCCGTTCTACCTCCAGGGCCCAGAATATATCCCCTTTGTTGCCAGTCACCTCTCTGCCCTCTAGTCCAATACTGTCTGCTGAGGATGACTTAACACAAAGGAGCAGGTGGCTTCATGGGCCTCTCGTTTGGGTAATGAGTTAGAACCTTTACCCAGAGCCAAGCCCAAAGACTCTTCCAGCTGCTGCAGACTGGAAGTTGACAGACAACAACTTACATGTTTATGCTTGGGTGCACAGGGAGGGAGGCTGAATGTCTTTGTAATAATTAACACATTCACAAGGGTTTCCTTTTTCTTTTTCCTTCCTTTTTGTAAACTGTAACCTGGTTCACTTGCTTCCTTTATGAGGTAGTAAAAAAAAGAGCAAGACTACCTTTAGGCAATCAGATACCTCTTCAAGCAATAAGCTTTATGCACATTTTTCAAGGAACTCCTCATTGCCTTTTCTGTGGAAGAAGATAAGAAGGAGATAGCCGAAGGATAATATAGGGAGAGGCTCCTGGGCACTCTCCTTGGCTCAGGAGAAGGTTAACAAATTGTATTCTGGAGACAAAGAGAACTTCGACAACAGAGCTGACAGTTTTCATAAGGCAGGAAACATGGCCATTATCGACCCAGAGTGGGGTGTGCAAACACAATCTACCTGTTTATACACTTCCTCCCAGCCCGTGGACATTGTTTACATGGGAGGGGAAGAAAGAAATTCTGTTCCTTTTGGCAGGACACACAGAGAACTTCACATGCAGCTCCTGCATCTTTTGTCCCAAGGAGCAGGTGTCTCCTCCGCTGTGTTGGGTGTCACAGAGAGTTCAAAAGACAGCATCTCCACCATCAGCATCATTCGTTCAACAGCCATTTACTGAGCACCGGTTACAGGACAGTCACTCTACTGGGTGCCAGGGTTACAGCAGTGAGCAAGAAGTCACTGCTCTTCCCTTCCTTCACAGGGCTCCTGGTCCAGCTATTATTTGGGTTCAACTTGTCATGATCACCATCGCCTCCATGACTACCGTCTCTCTCTCCTCTCCTCTCCTCTCTCCTCCTCTCCTCTCC
>PVIA01014050.1:0-28827 GCA_004024845.1 Tonatia bakeri
GCTGGGGGGCGGTGGGCTGGGATGGGAGTAAAAGGCAGAAAACTGTACTTGAACAACAATTAAAGTAAAATAAAATAATAATAATATTGTTACAGTCCTCACAGGCTTTAAGGAATTATGCATTGGTGTATTCCTAGCCGAAGTGTTACAGTAGTTCCACTACTCGGCTTCAAATGTGGGTTCATGGCTCACAGGAGACAGGAAGAGAAAGCAAACACATCCTTGTGGTTCCTCTTCAACTACGATATGCTTGTAGCTGGGTGTTGAGAGAGGAGTTGACTGGATCTAACTATCTAGTAGGAAGAAAGCTAAAGGGCTTAGAGGTCAAGTAGTCTAGGGTTTGAATTTCAGATCTGCTTGTTAGTAGCTGCAGCAATTTAATTTCTAGGTTGTTTCCTCATTTACAGACTGTTAGCAACTTCACAGGGTTATTGGGAGGATTAAATGAGTTCGTATGAATACAGTCTTTTTATGGTGCCTGGCACATAGAAGGTGCTCAGCAAACACCCGTGTCCTAGGCCCCTTTGGTAATACACTCGGCTCCCGTGGCTCCCTCTCAGTCACTGAACACACCTGCCTCCCCGCAGCCTAACCCGTCCTTAGACTCCGCCCTTCCTGACGAAAGCAAGTGGCATGGTAGAAGAGAAACTTTTATTTCTCTCTTTATTTTTCTATGTATTTATTTTTTTATTTTTATTATATTCATTGGGGTCCATTTCTTAATAATATTAAATAGGTTTCAAGTGTGCAGTTCTGCAGTACATCATCTGTATGTTATATTCTGTGTTCACCATCCAGAGTCAAGTCTGAAACTGTTCTCTAATCCCTCTGTCGCTTCTAGTTATTCAGTACTGTCATTCAGATCCCAGGACTCAGTCTCCGGTTTAAGTGGTCTCTAGGTTCACTTACGTTACAGTTTTTCCAAAGACGTCCAAGGTAGAGGCCCCTGAGTGGACCCTCGGGGCGGCTGTGCCTGATGGAGCCCTCACAGCCCGCTCTTCAGCACCGCCTCCCCGAACCGAACCACCCCACTTCCCTCGGAGTGGGTTCGCCTCCAAGGTACGGACTGAGGCTCACCGAACTCTCGGGATATTGACTAACAAACAAAAATTCCGTTCAATCACATTATACTGAGACAGCCGCCTGACTTCAGAATTTAGAATGGTTCATCTCTCCAGGACGCTCTGTTTTGGTCAGCAAGTCCACTTACAAGATCAAATTATAGATAAAGAGGTTTTTTTTCATGCGCATCAATGAGAATTAAAGCAGAGATAATTTAGGTACTCTCAGGAATTGTTTCTATTACTCTGTGGGAGCCTAAACAATTGCTTTATCCTTTTCAGAGATAAATCGATCTTAAACAAAACTCCTGGATTATAATCTAGTTTCAGGTTAATATTAAATGCATGATTTTGAAGCTCCACATTTAGTAAACTGTCTAGATTGTCACTCTGCTAACACAGCATCACTCCACCACAGCAGTGTCTATGTTATGCACAGTTTCCTGTAAATAGGAGAACAACTTTTCTGCTCCTTATGTTCTTTGTATTTTGCTCTGATATTTGCTCTGTGTTTTGTTCATTCATTCATCAAACACTTAGAAAAAGCCCAACCAATGTTTTGTTTTATTTTATTTATAAGCTTCTAAGTGGTCCCAGTGGACTTTAAAGTCTTCCTTTTTCACAAAAACATGATCTGGGGCTGCTTGTGCTGGTAAGGTGGAGGGAGAGGCCGCAAAGCTCTGGCATGGTGTCAGGGCACAGGGGAAAATGTTTATTAAGAACTCAAGTGTGATAAGAACAAAACAATGAAATCTTTTGGAAAGTACTTATGAAACATTTAGACTCTGAGAACTTTATGTTGATAAATTAGAAAGCCAGAAAAACAGAACTTGTTCCCCCTGTATTTCCTTGTCCACCTTATCAGCCAATCACCCTGATGGCTTTGAGTGTCTCTCTAAATGCCTCTGCGGTCCTATTGCAGTGAGTGCAAGGAGAGTGTAGGGGACACTGAGTTACAGGATGTTCGGGGGTGGAAGGAAGGAATGACCAAGTGACTAAATATCTCAAAAGAGTAAAAAGAGGTATCCGCAAAAGGAGTTTGTCAGTATTAGCATGGAATTCAGAGAACTTCAGACTTGGGTGTTGATTAACTACCAAGTGCCTGCCATTACAGTAATTTTGTAGAAAGATACCCAAAAAAGTGTAAGGCAGTCCCTGTCCTCAAGGAGTTTATCAAGCAAAGATTAGGTTCCAAGTGGCAAGACTTAGGCTAGGCTTGGCAGGTTGAGTAGGGTTTGAATGAGGACAGGGATTGGTCTAAGAGAAAGGAGCAGAGTGGGTAAAAATGTGGTAAAAAGGCTTGATTGAGAGGTGACTGGCGTGGTTAAAATCAGCCATTGCACACCAGGAAGGAGAGAAAAGAACTGAAATATCGCACTATACAAAACCAGGATGGAACTTTGTACTTTTGAAAACACCAGCAATACATTTGACTAATTTTTAGTTTAAGTCTTTCATGTAGCTGATAGAAAATTACCCAAATTGTTTATTTGTGAAAATACTGTCACCAAACATATATGAAAAAGGGAAGCTTCTAGACATTTCTAAATAGAGAGGTGGCAAATAAGTAGTTTTAGATCTGAAAGGTGTAGTCTATGTAAGTTTCACCCAAAGAACTGAAGAATTAATATTACTAGATATCATATATATTTACTTATCAATATATGTATTTTATTACTTATTTATTGTAGTGCTCAGAACAGTTTGTGAGGGAAGTATTTTACCCTTGTTTTGGAAACATGGAGGGGAAAAAAGTGCATTGCTCAATATTGCAACACACAGAAAAAGACGCAAAAGTCAGCGTTAGATCGGATAGGAACATCAGCCTTCTACAGAAGTTCTGTACAGTCGGAGTCGGTGAGAATGTAACTGAGGGGACCTGAGAGAAGCTCAGACTTCGGGGATCGAGACACTGCCTCTGCACTAGAACAGGTCCCAGAAAGCCATGCGACGTATCAGTGACGCTGGGTCTCCCACAGGCTGCAGGGACCGCAAGCTCCCCTGGGGAGGACCCCTTCTTGGCTCACTCCTGTGGGTGTGGGCAGGACTCAGTTCCTCAAGACCACTGGACTGGAGCCTCCCTCAGGCCCTTGACAACGTGGGCCCCGCCGCAGCGCATCTCACAACACGACAGCTGATTAAACCAAAGCTGATAGATGTCCCAACCGAGAGTGTGGGCAAGGTGGAAGTCAGTCTTTTGTCACCTAATCTTGGGGGTGACATCCCGAAGCAAGACTGTAGGTGCAGGCCATACTCAGGGATGGGATTGACATGGGGTGAATACAGAGGTGGGATCAAGGGGAGCTGTGTCAGGAGCTGCCTGCCCCAAAACCCTAAATTGAGCCATTCGGACTAGACCACAGTCGTTGGGACTTGCTTAGCCTCCCTCTTCCAGCTCACTGGTCAGCGGCTCCCTGCCGTTGTCACCACCTTACACACTGTCATAGGGCGCATTTCTGCCCAAACTTACTGGTGTGCTTTTGATAGCACTCATTAATAATTGACTCAGTGCTTCTTACCTTTCCTGAGCTGTAACAAGGTAAAAGACATTTTGTCTTTTGAATGTTTTTATGTGGGGCACTGTACTTAGTGCTGAGGACACAAACGTTTGAAAGATACTACTGTGTGAATAATATAATGGGGTAAAAAGATGTTATATTGTTTTTGTTACTGCATTTAATGAGACTCTTCTTCCAACAATGCTCTACTAAACTAGGTACCGAAAATCATAATGGCTGTTTGTGTGTAAACAAATGCTTTCTTCAGTTTCTGTAAAACATGAGTTTATGGTTTCCATGCCATTTGTCCTGAAAGGAGAACATGGGAAAAGATCCACACTGAAATATGCCTGGATTTTCTGTCTTCCCTCTGTCTGTTACCAAGGGCTTAGATCATTTGCGAGCTTACTCTGGAGGCCAAATGATCTGTTTAATCTCCAGCAGAGAGTGGAAACATTAAAGTAACCAAATTCCTCCTCTTGAGAGAGACTGTTCCCGATTTTAATCTGCTTCATTTTCTAAGAACATTGTCCGAGATAGGACGGGGAGAGGATGCTGGAAGGGCCGCCAGGGGAAGAAGGAAAAGCCCCGGTGGTGGTCTGGGTAATGACAGGAACAGCTGTCAGATGGGACGGGCAGCGCAGCGTGCAGAAAACAGGTCTCGCCCAGCTTTGCATGTGGCTTGCCTAGCTCAGCCTCTCAGGCGGTTCAGTTGCAGGGTTGTGGCTGAGGGCAATGTAAAACAAATTCACTTGGGTCAAGAGATGTGGTCCGATTACAAGTGTTATTTATCATGCTTCCCACTCTCTAGCCACTCCCACAATAGCCTCTCAGTTCTGATGTAAAGTTAAGGATCCCTTCTGCTCCTCCTCAGCCCAATGCGAGAAGCCTTTATTTTTTATGAAGGGCAGCCCTAGGAGGCCCCAACCATGGGATTCTCTAATCCTGAGGAATTTAAAGTAGGGGCTAAAGCAGGGGAGTAGCTCAGGTTCTTCCCTGAGACCCTCTAAAGAAGTGCCTGGGCCAGTCAAGTTCATAGTCATTGCTTCTCATCTAAGTAAATCACCCTGGGGGTGTCCCCTGCAGTGTTGTTGGATGATGCATGTGCTCCTGGGGCTGTGAAGGCTTGCATGTTGGAGGGGCTTGGAGGCACCTTATTCAGCACCTGTTCTGTACCAGACACGGCGTTGTATCGTTTACCCCTCACAGAACAACTTGGAAAGGAGGGTGATACTCTCTCCATCTTACCAGTAAGGAAACTGAGGCCCAGAGGTCACGAGGTAACCGAGAGGAAGAGGTCTGTTTTTTCCGTTGCGGCACAGTGCCTCTGAGAGCAGCTTTTCCTTCCTCGAGGAGGTTGGCAGAGGGGTGCAGGGACATGGATGGAAAAGAGAAAGCAGTAGCCTTGTGCCCTGCCAGTAGGCTCATTCCGGGACAAGCTGCCACGGCCCGCTGTTCCCCTGGGTGCGGGTCTCTGGGGGACCCTTAGAGGTTGGGAAGAAGTAAAAAGCCCAGGGTCTGTGTCGAGAGGGCCTTTCTCTCTCCTGCAGGTGACAGTCGTAGGGGAGGGTTTGGGCAGAATGTTCCTTAGCTTCCCAGGTGCGTCAGAGTGAGCGTGTAGGGAAGATGGGGCTGTTCTTCGGTCTGCTTTTCTGTTTTCCTTTTGTCTTGGGTCCTCTGGCTCTAATCCGGTCTTTGCTATTTGTTCCCCTGACTTCATCGTCCCTGGGTTTGGCCGCACAAGTGGCACTCCCTGGGTCTCTGTCCTCTCTGTCCCGACCAGGGAGATGTGAGCTGTGCATTCTCTGGTCAGGGAGGAGAGGAGTGACCCTTTACTCTCACTGACCTTGGTTGGGGAAGATAATTCATTAGCTGGCTGTAAGTTGTTGAAATTGTTTGACCCTGTTTAATTTTCTTGTCTCAGTTTCCCTCTTCCACTTACCCAGGACTTTTTCTGGCATCTAACTACCCTGTCAGAGAAAGACTAACTATATAGAATACAGCTGAGGCAGGACCTAGAGAAAGAAGGAACTTAGAACTAAGTCATGCTAAGAGCCTTGGATTTTATCCTGAATGTAATGGCAAGCCATTAAAGTGGAGGAGGGTAAGTGTGTGATAAGATTTGCATTTTTAATATATTTTTTAGGTCCTTCTGTGAAGGGAAGCAAGTATACAGTCAAGGGTGGCTCATAGCTTTTGACATCTCATTTATTGCCTTGTATTGTTACGAAATTTTCCTTAGACCTAAGCTCCTTATGAGCAGAGAGGCCTTTATGTTGTGCCCATTATATCCCTTACAGGACTTAAATGCTGAGGCCACCGTCAGGGCTAAGTAAGCCTAAAGCAGTCCCTTTCCATAGGCCAGATGAGTGAAAAGAAAACTTCACATGTTTATAGAGAAGGTAAAGAGAAGGCTTCTTGATCTTTTGTTGCTGGAGAAACAGAGGTAAAGGAAATTGGAACAACATAATCTGTATGCTATTTTGGCTAAATCTCTAGTGTTTACATTATAGTGACTGCATAAATGCAATTCACAGGCCATATAACATTTATTAGGGTGATTTTTTCTTTCTGTACAACTTTTTGTTTCCCCTTGAGTTAGTCATTATCTCGTTTGCTAGTTTACATAGGTTTCTAAGTACTTACTACTAATTTATTTCTGACCTCTCCCACACTTGCAGTACGTTCAGGCTCAGGACTCTAAGTGTTTTACCTCCTTAGAAACCCTCCCGCAGAGCTCTCTCTCTGATCCCCAAGTCTGATTTCAGCTGCCCCGAGCCTGCTGCACCGTCTTCAGTTTAGGGTTATCTTCACCGTGATCCTGAAGATTTCTGCTCCTCTTTCTTCTGCTAGCAGCTCTGTTTTCTGGGCCCTTTCTCTTTTCCTTTTTTTTTTTTTTTTTTCCCTTGCTTACACCTTCATTTTGCAGGGCACGTCCTCCAATAACTTCCTGAGAACGCACACTTGGGAGGTAAATTATCTGAGGCCCTGCACGTCTGAACTGCCTTTGTTCTACCCTCACCTGCTGGTATAAATGCAGATAAGATGTGATTTTTTTTTATTTTTTTTTAGAATTTTGAAAGCATTGCTCTATTTTCTTCTAGCTCCTAGAAATGCTGTTGAAAAGTCCAGTGCTATTGAGTTTACATTTTTTATATGTATCCTGTTGATTCCTCTGTGGAAACTTAGATTCTTCTCTTCTTTAAGTTGGCGATGTCTTCCTAAAGGACAGTTTTCATTCATGTACTGAGTACTTAGAGGGCCCTTTCAATTTAGAACAGGGGCGGCAACTGTGACCAAGCCCCTGTTTTGTGGGCCAGACCCGGCCTGCCCCTGTTCTTATGGGGTTTTGTTGGCACAGTCACTCGTTTCCGTGGTCTGTGGCATCTCGTGGCCACGCTGGACAGCCTGACAGAGACTGCATGTGGTCTGCAGAGCTGAAAATACCGGTGGCTCTTTAGAGAAAGTGTTTGCTGACCCCCAATCTAGAAAATCAAGAACTTCAATTCTGGTTTTAAAATGTTTTTTCCTGTTACCGTTTAAATTTTCTTTTTTGTGTGTTTTTCCTGCAATTCTTGTTATTTAGAAGGTTAGCCCCCTGGACTGGCACTCCTGTTCTTCTCTCCTCTTTTCTCTGTTTGTTTGTTGTCTTGTCTGGGATCTTCTTTGAACTTTATCTCCCAACCTTACTATGAGTTTTTTGTTTTTGCTATCATATTTTTTTATTTTGGCATAAGTTTCTCTATTTTTATGTTAACTTTTCTGTTACAAAATACAGATAACCAAAAAACACAAAATTTACATATATAGCTAATAAATTGTTATATAGCAACCACCGGTACAAATACTCCCCAGGTCAAGGAGCAGATTTCCAGTAACTCAGAACCCCTCCACGTGCCCCAGGCTACTCACAGCCCCCTCTTCAGACAGACGTCATGGACTCAAAGCCATGGCAGTATTGCCCTCTTTCAAGCTGCGGACAGTGCAGTGCGTGCTCAAGTTACCTTTAAGTATGACCTCTGTAGTCTTGAGGGGTTTTGCTATCTGGTGTAGCAGGATGTTTAAAAGTCCTCTTATATATTCCCTGCCCTAAGTCTGGGATCACCCATTTCTCCAAGAAACTCTGGATTCTTTTAGTAGGAAATGAAATTTTTAGCTCCCGCTCTGGTTGCTAACAATGTTCTTTGCTTTTGAATTGGTCATCGCTTATAGGCCTTATTGGGAGACAGATTATACATATTTTCTTCCTTTTTTAAAAAATACACTTTTACTATACGAGGTCTGTTCCGAAAGTGTCCAGCCAGGTACTATGAAAAATCTAAGCCTTTATTGAAGAACATACAAGAAACATATAGGCACCTCGGGGCCTCACACATACTCCTAGTCGCCATCAGCTGCCCTGTCGCATTCACCTGAGTCTCACTGATGGTCTGAAATCTCGTCCCTGTCAAAGGTGATTTTAGTTTTGGAACAAGACAGAAGTCTCAGGACACCAAATCTGGGCTGTAGGGGGACTCAGTCACCTGGGTGATTGATGTTTCACCAAAAAGCTCTACATGAGACGTGATGCATGAGCAGGCGCGTTGTCCTGATAAAGCTGCCAATCACCGGTTGCCCACAGCTGCAGCCTTCTGAGTCACCCAGCTAGTTTCCGTGTTCAAACTTAACACAAAATTTGACACAGATTCATTGGTCTACCTGCTCAGTCATTTTGAATGTGATGGCCACACAGTACACAGGCTCACTCAATGGCATCTGCCACCCACACTGACTGGCACAGGAAGTCGTCATTGTTCATGCGTGCACATTCCAGTCCCCTCTTCTTGGTTGTCAGGTTACATCACTGCCGTGCAAACTGTTCTCCTGCTATTAACAATGGTTGGACTTCTTCCAGACAGACCTTGTGTATTGTCAGAACATAGAGCATTACATATTACCCTCTCTTCCTTCCAGCCTTCATTTGATCTTCTACAAGTACCTATATATTTAATGCTCACTACCAACACATGTATCGATACATCTATCATCATTTTGGTTGTCTGAAACTCATTCAGAAGATCTCAGGATGGGGTTGCAAGAGCAATATACCCCAAGTTCTTGCAAGTTTTATTTATTTATTTGTGTGTTTATCTGTGCTGTGTGACCTTGAAGTCAGTTTTCTTAGATACGCAAATCTGGCTTGTATTTTCTTTCCTTGAGTGTCTTAAATATGTCACTGTGTTTTCTCCTAGTAAAAACATTACTGTTGAAAATTCTGATAGCATCTAATATTTTTTTATGTCACTTTCTCTTTTTGCCTATACACCCAAAGTTTTATTTGTTTTTTTATATAGTCTAAATATTTTCCCAGAATATGGCTGGTGTTCTTCGGGGGTGGTATTGCCAGGTCTGCAGTGTGTTTTTTTAGAATGGAGGTTCAAGCCTCTTTTCAGTTTAGTAACGATGGTTTGCAGTGTGTGTTCTGGTGCCTTGCTTGGCTTTCTATCAGAGACTCCGATTGTCTCTGCGTTACAACTTCTCACCTGTCTTCAGGACACATTGCCACTTTCTTTCAAAGTCTTTTTATCTCTTCATTTCTTTTTAGTGTTTTTTCTTTCCTATATTTTACTTAACAGCATTATTGGTTGTGTATCTTCACTTTTGTGTATCAGTTTAATCTTCATTTCTGATTTTTAAGATTTCTAATGTTTTAGTGAGCTTTCACCTTATTTTTAAGCTCTTCTGATTTTTCATTTATGTGGGTCTTTCACATCTTGTATAATTTTTTAATGTTTTTAACTTATTTTAAAATCTTGACATGCTTTGTTGGTATGCTCTCATCATCTATATGCTGTCACACTGTTATTTCCAAGAGCTCTTAAATTTTCTTAAGGCCTTACCTCTTTGTAGTGGAATTATCTCCTCATTTCCCAGGTGTCCTATCTTATTTCTCTCTCTAAGGATAGTAATATTCTAGCTGCCTAATTTATGTTGCCTCTTTTCCTTTCCTCCTCCTCCCTGTGTTTGTTACTTTGGACACTTTTCTCAAATGCATGGAGATCTTTGGTTTGGGGCACATGTTTACGAGTTAGACAATAAAAACTGGCTAGCATGTCCGTGTGCTGTGAGTAGGGCTGGTTGAATTCCAGACTTTGTCAGAATAGAATCTGGTGGGGCGACTGCGTTGTGAAACCCTCAGTGTCAGTATCATTGGGTTGAATTTTCCCTGGTGCTGATCAAATTTTTCAGAGAAAATTGTCCAGTCTGCTACCCTGGAGGTTGTAAGCCTAACTGAGTGTTTTGGGAGCTGTATGATGAGAACATTTTTACTGGCAGTATGTAAACTTTTGCTTAAAAAAGCTTCCTTTAGTTGTTGATGGTTTCCCCCTGTCCAGACTCTCAATTTCACTCTCTCCAGAGAATAACCTCTGGGACGTGCCTGGGAGTGGGGGTGGCAATTGCTGCTCTGTATGGAATAGGTGAGGAGAACCGGAAGGTTCTATTACTTAATCAGTTTTCCTTTTTTTCCCCAACAAATCCTCTTGTTTTTAGGTTCGCCTTCAACTTCATTTCCGTAGGTACCCATTGTTTCCCGTTGCTGAGCTTTCTGTGGGTTCTGCAGTGTAAATTAAGTTACTTGAATTGAATTTTCCTGGGTCTAAGTCAGTTGTCATTTGTCCTACTTCCCAAAGTGCCATTGCTGTCGTCTCTTCTCTCCTTGTCTCTGTCTTGAAGCGGGGTGTGCAGCCCCGCACTGTTCGGGTCTGGGAGCTCTCAGGAGAGAGCAGACTGATGCACAGTCAGTCCGCTGGGTGTCCCTCCCCCTGCCCTGCACTGAGCATCTTGGAGAAGTCTCTGTTCAGCTCTGTTCTTGATGCTGCTAGCGTAAATGATTATTGTGTTTCTAACGATGCATTTTTGTTTGTTTGCTCCTTTGAATGGGTGCCCCTGATGCCACTCTGAAAGATCACAGATCATGTTTCACTTTTCCTCTTTCCTGCCAAGCCTCATTTGTTTTTAACCCGGCCCCTTGCTATAGCATTGCAGGCCCGTGGTAAAGTTTATTTCACTCATCTTTCTGTGAACAGGGAAGAGAATGTGAGACGTCACACAGAAGTGCTCTATGTTAAGATGTATATATGGTAAGGCCAGAACAACCACTAAGGAAATAAATAACTTTAAAAAAGTGAAAAATTATGAAAAGTTAAAAAGCTACATCAGAAAATACTCAGTTACTATTTAAAAAATGGTAAAGGGAGAATAGAGGGGAAAAAGACATGGCATATAGGAGACAAAAATTAGCAGACATAAACCATCTATGTCAATAATATTAAATGTGAATGGCTTAATTCAATCAAATAACAGATTATCAGACTGGATAAGAAATAAAAGGACCCAGTTATATGTTGGATAAACAAAGAATAAGAAAACAGTAGAGAAAGTTAATGGTTCTTTGGAAAGACCAACAAGACTAGCGAACCTGTAGTGAGGCGGAGCAGCAGAAAACAGGAGGAGAACACTCCGGTTGCTAGAGCCGGAAATGACAGTGGGACAGGGTGGCCCCCAGAGTCAGAAACAACCACAGACGGGCGCTGCGAGCAGTTAGGTGCCAGTGAGTTAGACGACCTAGATGAAAAGGACGAATTCAAGATTCTCTGCAACGTAAAGAACCGACATTGTGGCGCATTCACAGGCTGCTGCCATCGCCTCTCAAGGATGCCGTGGAAGTGTCGACCTGGAGACGATGCTACACCATGCAGGAGGTGAACTCCGCCCTCAGTAAGATCCAGCTGGTGGGATATTCTCAGAAAATTGTGAGTGCGCATGTGATTTTAAGTGATTAATGAATGCTTTTGATTCATATTGTTGTTTTTTGGTAGGATTCCATAGTTCCCTTTTACGAGCCATTTGGTTGCTAAGAATCTTGTACCAGTACGCACTGAAAAGACAGAACAGTGTCTGTTGCTTTCCTCCATCCGTCCCAGGTTCTTACTGGTGCCCGTACCTCACTGGTACATTCCCATCACTAGCTAGCATTTGATCGGCCAGTGTGCAGTAAATCAAGACCAAGCCATCTCCTTCTATTCACTTTAGAATAGTGGATGCTGTTTTGCAGACTTTGGACGAGTGAAATAGGAAACGGAGAGCATAAAACAGTTCAAGAAGCGGTTTGGCAAGTGTAACTTGAGCTCTGACCTGGCAGTGACAAGGTTCCCATTTCTGTCAACTTGTGCCCAGAGCCATTCAGTACACAAGAACCACAAGAATAACACCTAACTTAAAAAGAAAAAAGAATACTGAAGTATTGTCTCTTGGTTTATTTGGTAACATGTCACCTCTGCCTTTTAATGAGTGAGGCCTGGGTGCCCGGTGACATGTGGATGAGCTGGAACTCTCAGACAGGGGACAACTAACAACTCTGGCATTGCTTTCTGTGTGTGCCACACGGTCTCTGCTGTTCTACGTCAAAGTCTCTGGTTCCCTCTGAAATCGTTCCTGAGTGGAGAAGGATATTTCTGTTGTTTTCTCCTGCAAACGTGTCGGCACCACAGATGGCACTGCTGGAAGCTCACCCTCCCTCTCACTGTGGTTCCTTTCCAGGAGCTCTTCGGCGCGGTCCAGGTGACCCCTCTGAGCTCCGGCTACGCCCTCGGGAGCTCCAACTGGATCATTCAGTCCCATTATGAGAAAGTGTCGTACGTCTCAGGGTCCTCCTTGCTCACCACACATCCCCAGGTAACTAAACCCTCGCTCAACAACTCAGCTTTTTGGCTAATTACCCCAAATTCAGAATTTATCTAAAGTACCATCAGCAGTTTTTTAATCTTCCTAGTTTTTGTTTCTGTAGACACTTTTTAAAAACTTGTAGTAAAAGCATTTAACATGAGACCTATCCTCTTAATAAATTTGTAACTGTCTAATACGTTGTCGTGGACCACAGGTGTAGTGTTGTGCAGCAGTCTCAGCGCTTACTCAGCTTGCTGGCCTCATCTTCTACAGATACTCTTCAGCAACACTAGATTACTCGTGTCCCAGCATTCAGCTCAGGTTCCTCAGTAAGATCCTGCTGCCTCTAGGGGCACCTCTACGGTTTTGAGATTTCCCAACACTTCCAATAATCACAGCCTGACGTAGGAGAGAGACGGACACTTGTTTACCCAGCAGACATTAACTACTTACTGTTTACTAAGGGCCTACCCTGTGCCAGGAGTCCCTGTAGGTATTAGAGATTCAGGGATGACCCACAGGCAAAGTCCTCGCTCAGGGATGTAGGCTCAGTTGCTGTGTGGAAGGAGGATGGTGTGCAGAAAATAAATGAGCGAGGTAATTTCAGACTGGTATAATTACTGAAATCAACAAAGTGAGGTTATGTGTAGAGGGTTAGAGACGAGTCTAGATCGGCTGGTCTGGTCGGGGAAAGCTTCGGCGGGAGCTCTCATTGGACCCGAGGCCTGCAGCAGTGAGCCAGTGAGGGTGTGCAGGCACCCCTCACAGAGCCCCAGCCGTGAAGGGCCCCAGCGCAGGGACGGGGGCGTGTTCTCAGAGCAGGGAAGACCACTGTGACCGCAGCGCACTCGGCACGCGAATGGCTTCGTCAGCAGAGAGGCCAGGTCAGGTGGCACTGGGTAAACCGTGATGAGAAATTTGGGTTCTATTTTAATGTGTAGAGTAGCTATTGGAAGATTTTAGGTTGGTCATTTATTAACAGTCATTCTGGCCCTGGCTGGCATAGCTCAGTGGATTGAGTGCAGGCCTGCAAATCAGAGGATCACCGGTCGGATTCCCAGTCTAGGGCATGTGCCTGGGTTGCAGGCCAGGTCCCCAGTGGGGGGCACATGAGAAACAACCACACATTGATGTTTCTGTCCCTCTCTCCTTCCCTTCTCCTCTCTCTAAAAATAAATACATCTTAAAAAAAAAAAGACTCAAAAAAAATAGTCATTTTGGCAAGAAGCTAAGTATATAAACATTGTTATAAATGTATTATTTATTCCATCCTAGGTATTTGTAGAGTTTATTATTCATTTTAAAAATCGTGGTTCTTTCCATGTTTGTGAAGGAGGGCGGGGTATAGTGTTAGGTAGTGAGTGGGTGGACGGCTGCACGGCGGTAACTTGGGGAAGTCCAGCTCCCGTCTCACTGTGGGGAGAAGAGTGGCTGCTGGAACTCTAGAACAGTGGGGTGCTCCTGAGCTGCCACTCTGCGCTGGTTTTCTACTCCTTCTTTTATAATTAAGTTTCATCTCAAGGTCTAGAGGGGACAAGTTGTAATTTTTTCCTATAGCTAGCAGAATTCTGGGCCTTTCCCGCTTATTGAAATCAAAAACCCATCAATGTCATCGTAACCAGCTTCATTGAATCAAATTTTTTATTGGCAGCTTCTATCATTCCTGATCTATTCCTCCACGAAAGACAGAAAGATTACTTGACTGCCAAGTCTTCCTATTTGTCCTGCTTACATCAAAGCCCTTACAGTACCATTGATGTAATTTCCAGTAAATTATTCTTACAAGGTTCATAAATTTAAAGAGAAAATAAGGTTTTGAAAGTAATGAGCAACATACTTAAGTAATTAATTTTAATTCTTACCTGGCAATCAGTATTGTATGTAAAAAAAGAAAATAAATTAGATTTTTTTTACCAAGATAATTGGATTCTATATTGAATTAGCAGGGATAAGAAAAGTTTGGGTTCGAGAAAACTTTATAGTCTACTTCAGAGGTCAGCCAACTCCGGTCCATGGACCAAATTTGACCCCCACACCTGTTTTTGTAAACCATGTTTTGCCGGAATACAGCCACACGCATGTGTTTATGGATTGTGAACGACTGTTACACACCACTGTGGCTGTGGTGCCTCAGGTGTGACCGGAAAAGGCCAGCACTGGTCGACGTGAGTGGAGCCCCCACCAGCTAGGGGGAGAGTATGGCAGGCTGCGCTGGTGATAGCCCAGAGGGGTGAGGCTGTGACTAAACCTGAGGTGGTAGGAATGGAGAGAGAGTTAAAGAAAACATGGGCAGTTCTGCCACTCAGCAAGTATGTATTGAATGCTCACTGTCTCTGGGGGAAGAAGAATGCACGTCAAAGAGTTCACGCCCAGATGACATTGAGAATGGTTGTAGTGGCACTAACCCCGGTGACGAGGAGGAGTTGGCGGGGGGTGCTAGTTTTGGAAAGGCTACTGGGGTGGTGAATAGGAGTTTGAGAGAAACACCGAGCTGGAGCATGGCTGTGCGGGCAAGCCCGGAGACAGGCTGGAGAGTCTTTGAAAGCGTAATGGGCTGAGGGAGAAAGGCTAGGCTGCAGGCAACACTTACCAACAGACAGTGGAAGATAGGAGAATAGTCCTGAATAAAAACGTCAGGAGAGTTGGAGGAAATGAGGCCAGAGAAAGTGCAGCACCCCAGGTGGACGAGGAGGAGAACCAGCCTTGACTGAGCACAGGGCCTCAGCATTAATTTTCTCAATTATCTGATGTTCCGCGCCCATGCCGAATTCTCACATTAACCCTAGTGTTTACTTTCTGATGACCATATCTGCAAAGAAGTACCAGTTCTGTCCCTTCTCCTCCAGTCCTTGTATCTTTTACTTCTTTTTCCCATCTTGCAAGTAGACTCTTGCAGGATGGGAAAGAGAAGTCCCATGTCAGCAGAAGTGATGAGAGTGGCATCCTTCCTTGTCTTGTACCAGATTGTAAAGGAAACACTTTTATAATTTCTTCTAACTACATGCTTACTATACGTTTGTATGTATCAGTTTAAGGAGCTTCTCTAATATTAATTTTCTGATTTTTAAAAATCAAATGTAAATATTGTGCATTAACAAATGTTTTTTCTGAGTCTGTGAGACAATCATGTGATTTCTTTCCATTAGAACATTAATATAGTGAATTATAATGTTAGCTTTTCTCACATTTAACTGTCCTTGCATCCCTTGGATAAATGTTACATGATCACAATTTATTCTTTTTTAAAAGATTTTACTTGTTTATTTTTAGAAAGAGGGGAAGGGAGGGAGAAAGAAAGGAAGAGAAACATCAGTTGGTTGCCCCTTGGATGCCCCTGGCCACGGACCTGACCCACAACCCAGGCGTGTGCCCTGATCGGGAATCGAACTGGTGATCTTCCAACCCACTGAGCCACACAAGTCAAGGCACACTTTGTTGTTTATAAAATGCCCATCTGGAATCAGTTGGTCAGTATTTTATTAAAGTTATCATTCATATTCATAAGTGAAAAACGAACCCATGTATTATTTTCTTCTGCTATCTCTGTTTGGAAGCAGGTTACATTAATTAGTCTCATTGAGTGGTTTGGCTCCTTTTCCCCTTTTTCTAACGCCATAAATATACACGGTAAGGGTTATCTTTTCTTGAGAGTCAAATTCCCCATCAAACCATCTAGGCCAGGAATTACCATTTTAATTTTTTGCATGGTTGTTGAGCTATATTTTGTGAGTCAAAAATTTGCCAATTTTGTCAAATTTATTCATTTTGCCAAGGTTTTCAAAACATGAAATTGTCACAACACATGGAATTGCATACTTTACCCTTTTATTTTGTTAAATTTTTTGTGTATAATTATATTTTCCTTTTAAATTTTAGTCTTTTGTAAATATGTTTTATTGCTTGTGCTATTACAATTGTCCCAATTTTTTCCCCTGTGTCCCCCTCCACCCAATACCCTCATTCCCTCCAGTCATGCCCCTCCTCCTTAGTTCATGTCCATGGGTCATGCATATAAGTTCTTGGGCTTCTCCATTTCCTATACTGTTCTTGACATCCCCCTGTCTATTTTGTACCTACCAATCTGTGCCTCTTATTCCCTGCACTTTTTCCCCCTTCCCCCTCCCCACTGATAACCCTTCAAATGATCTCCATATCTATGATTCTGTTCCTGTTCTTCTTGTTTGCCTAGTTATTTGAATTCAGTTATTGATAGTTTTGAATTTATTGCCATCTTAATGTTCACTGTTTTGATCTTCTTTTTCTTACATAAGTCCCTTTAACATTTTGGATAATGATAGTTTGGTGATGATGAACTCCTTTAGCTTTACCTTGTCTGGGAAGCACTTTTTCTGCCCTTCCATTCTAAATGATAGCTTTGCTGGATAGAGGAATCTAGGTTTTAGGTCTTTGCTTTTCATCACTTTGAATACTTCTTGCCAGTCCCTTCTGCCTACAAAGTTTCTTTTGAGAAATGAGCTGACAGTCTAATGGGAACTCCTGTGTAAGTAACTCTCTGCTTTTGCTGATTTTAAGATTTTCTCTTTATCTTTAACTTGGGCATTTTAATTACAATGTGTCTTGGTGTGGCCCTCTTTGGGTCCAACCTGTTTGGGACTCTGTGCTTCCTAGACTTGCATGTCTATTTCCTTCACCAAATGAGGGAATTTTTCTTTTATTAGTTTTTCAAATGAGTTTTCAGTTTCTTGCTCTTCCCCTTCTCCTTCTGGCACCCCTATGATTTGGATGTTGGTACATTTAAAGATGTCTCAGAGGTTCCTAAGCCTATCCTCGTATTTTTCAATTCTTTTTTCTTCTTGCTCTTGTGATGGAATGCTTTTTTCTTCCTGTGTTCCAAATCACTGATGATGGCTGAGGTTCAGAGGTAATGGTTTTTTGTTTTGTTTTGTTTTTATAAACTATACTCTTTTTTTTTTAAGATTTTATTTATTTATTTTTAGAGAGGGAAGGGAGGGAGGAAGAGAGAGAGAGAGAGAGAGAGAGAAACATGAATGTGCGGTTGCTGGGGAACATGGCCTGCAACCTAGGCATGTGCCCTGACTGGGAATCGAACCTGTGATGCCTGGTTCACAGCCCGCACTCAATCCACTGAGCTATACCAGCCAGGGCCAGAGGTAATGTTTTAAGGGCCACAATTTGTTCTCCATTATATGTTTTCATTTAGATCAGTAGTTCTTAACTTGTGGACCCATGGCCCATGAGACAATCCAATTGAGTCTGTAGAACAATGTACCCAGGCACACACAGAATTGTGTGTACCATTTCAGGGCCTTTCTGGGAGGTCTGAATTCCCCCACCTCCCATCTGCCCTGGGGATCATTAGTGGCTTGTTCTAATAAGATGCATATAAAATTATTACCATTTTAAGCTGAAAGTGGTACCCAACGAAGCTTGGTCCCTTTTGTCACCATTCCGGTTTCCTTGTATTTGCCCCATGACACACACAGTCAGCGTTCCCAGTCTCGTTACACATGTGCTGCTGTAAACCACTGCACTTCACTGCCCCTCCCTTCCTTCTGTGGAGACCATGAACGGGTCTGTGTGTGTTGGAGAAGCACAGATAGATAGACCAGTTCTCCCATGCACCAGAGAAGCTTTTATACACATCAGCATCCATCTGCAAACAGGAATTAGAAGCTGTTCAGTCTAATTATAGCCATACTTTTTCTGTGTTCTCATTAAAGAAATGTTTTTCGGGTTATAACGAACGCAGCTTATATAACAACCATCGTGTTATTTAAAAAATAACGAAGCCTTTATATCCAGGCTGTATAAAATGCTAAAAGAAAATACATCAAAAGGCACGTATACTCAGAGATAACAGTGCAGATGGTGGGTTTTTGCTGGGCTACAATTTGGAATTTTATTTCTTTTTTGGAAAATCTGGGTGGAAGAGAGAAAGGAGGGGTGAGGCCTCTTAGTGAACTGTGTTTCTGGCTTTTTTCCTCTAACGTTCCAACGAGATGTTGGATGACACTGAGGACAAGGTGTGTTTGTTACCAAGTGAAAACATGAGTCAGCTCTCCAGCATCTCGGTCGTGGGCTGAAGCTTTGTTTCCAGTTCGAATCTTGATTTATTTGGAAACAAATCAAAAATTTCGATGGTGCAGGTAAAAATGAAATCCCCACCTCCCAAGGATCCCATAACATTGTGCCACAGGATTTCCCAGTTCACAAAAATGTCATGAATATTAGCTCATGAGACTCTCAGAGGTCATTCGAGGGAGCTGAGTCAAGAAATATGCCCATTTTACAAGAAACCCAGCTCAGAGCCTTGGCTGAGGTCACATGGCCACTAATGGACTTGGAAGGGAGCTTTATGTTTCTGATTCTGGACCTGGTGCTCTGCCCGCTTCCTCTGCCACCAAGACTCACAAAGAATCACCTCAGCGCCTTGAGTCCCAGCTTCTGTTTCTTCATAGGAACACTGATTCCATACTTTGCAGAGCCGGTCTGAGAATCGCGTTATAGTGCACAGTTCTCGAGGCATGACTCCCTCGCGGGCACCAGGGACAGCTCCTGGGAGCTTGTTAGAAATGCACTCTCGGGCCCACTGCAGACCTGAGCTCAGCAGACTCTCCAGGTGATTCCCACACACCCTCGGGTTTGAGAGCTGCCTGCGATAGTGTGAGATATCTTGAAAAGAACAAAAGCATTATAGAACTCTGCTTTTTTTCATTGAAGTAGACTTGGTATATAGTGAAACCCTAAGATCTTAAATGTACAATTCTGTGGATTCTGGTACCGTGTGCACACCACCGCAGTCCAGACCTACTTCCCGTCACCCCACGAGGACTGGTGATGAGCCGCACGGAGAAGAGCGGCAGTTATTGATGCGGACCCCGACCCGTGGGGTCTGCGTCATTGTGGGCAAAAATGAGACATTCACTCAGACCACCCAGTCCGGTGGAGGAAAAGGGACGGCATGGCTTTTCTTTCTAGGGGAGCGAAAACCTTCACCCTTGCTCCAGTGAGCTTTTGTTGTCTTACTGGGCACCTTACAAGAAGGTCCTCATTAACTATGCACAAATTCTCTTTAGGTGGTTACCTTTTACAGAAAACAAAGGAGCCAATGCTGCTAATCACTCACAGAAGAGGGATATTTGCAAATGAAAAGGCAAAAGTGGTTGAACTGGTTACACTCATCCTTGGGATGTTTAGCATGGATTTTAGGAAGTTGCTTTGCAGTAGATGTCCTCAATTCAGGGTGAGTGAGTTTTAGCAAAAAGCAAGACTCATAGTGGCCTAGGTACATTGCAGGCCTGATTCCCCACAGGAGAGCCTATCTGTGGGTGTGGGTTCTGTGCATCTCCCAGTGGGAGCCGGGCCTGCGCCACACAGTCTACTACAGTCGATAACTCTTTCCTTTACTACTTGTGCATAACGTCTCTTTTTAAATTACTGAACATAGTTCTCTGGTTTTTTAGCCCATGGACCAAGCATCCCTCAAAAACAGCGACGTTCTCGTTCTGACAGGCCTCACCCAGATCCCCACCGCGAACCCGGACGGCATGGTGGGCGAGTTCTTCAGCAACCTGGGTACGTGGGCCACGCCAGTCTTGGCTTGGGTAGTTCTAAGTGCGTTTTTCTACACTCTGCTTCCACAGTGTTTGTGCCCCTTCCTGTCATATTCACGCCCCCGATGCCCCTTTTACAGCCTTGTCCCCATTGATTCCCACCCGCTTTTGCTCACCCTTCAAAACCTGAAGTCACCATAATCGGAAGGTGCCATAATAATAGTTACTGTGATGGTACATTGGGTTTTAGCACGTTACACAGCAGATACTCAACCTTCTCTCACTCGTTTATCCAGAAAATTCTTACTTAACCTGATTCTTACTGTGGGGTGGGATTTGGTGACGGATGGAGCAGGGACGCTCACATGTGACAGCAGTCAGACCAGGGAAGAGTCACACCTGTGCAAATAACAGCACAAAAAAGACGGTGCAGAAGTCTTCAAATAATGTCTTCGTCCAACGTTGTTTCAGTATAGGTCGTTGAGATGCCCGCCGTAGGAACTCACCGCATTTTGCCGTGCGTAGTGCGTACTTTTTTGCCCAAATTTTTTAGGAAAAAATAAGGATGCACATTATATATACATGGGTATAATGACTACATACCATGGGTATAATTATCCTGTGTGTCGTGTACACAAAAACTGTGGATGCACATTATATCCGGGACGATATGGTAACTCTTGCTTCTGTTGATTAGCCTGTAGTGAAATTGGCTTCATTATACATTGTTTTTGCTTAAAGTGACAGAACCCATGCAACTGCCTTCACTGACGACTTGCTATGGACTTACTGTGACTTCACGGCAGTGGTACCACTGAGCAGGTGTATTTTTTCCCTAATGTTTGGTTGGTGTTATTTTTTTCCTTCTTCTGGGAGAAAACCAAATTGAGAGACTTGGGGCATTTGCTACCTGGAAGAAATTTATTTTTCTTTGAACTTCATTGTCAAGAATAAAATCTAGAAATCCTGCGTTTCTTCTAGAAAAGTGCAGGTTGATTGATGTGTTAGTCAGCTCAGGCTCCTGTAACAAAATACCGTGGACTCACACAGCAGACGTTCATTTCTCACAGTCGGGAGGCTGGGAGGGCTGGGAGTGGGGAGCCAGCGTGATCAGCCCTCTCCTCCTCGCTGGCAGATGGCCACCTCCCCGTGTCCTCCCATCACAGAGAAGGGCCACTCTGGTGTGTCTTCCTCCTCTTGTAGGGACGCTGATCCCATATAGGGACTCTCCACCCTCACCAACACCTCTGGGCCTCCCAAAGCCCATGCCCTCAACACCATCATGCAGGGGTTTGGCCGTGTGCCTCGGGGGCACACCAAGGAGTCCAAAACAGTCAGCCAAGAGGAGTTGGCACGCTTGGCCCTGCCCCTGCAACACCTAAGTGGTCCTGCTGCTGCTCCGGGGAAGAGAAAGGGTCTTATCACAGGGAAGGGTTGTCCTTCCAAGTCTCCCTTGGCCTTGCCAGAAGGCATCATCTTTTTTTGTTCCTTGCTGATACTAAGCCAAAGGAATATATTCTTACTTGGAAAATTGACTGGACTGGTCTCAAACAGAATCTTTGGTTTGTGTATTTGCTAATAGTCTAGAATCATAAACACAAAGATCTTTAGGTCTACACGGCACCTTCTGATTCACTGGCTCTCAGAGCCAGGTCCAGTAACCACTTGCTTCAAGGGGGCCTCTCATTAAAAGTGCAACTATGGGGGCCCTGTCATTGACCTGGGGAAGGGAGAGACCCAGAAGAAAAGTTGAATTTTCAGCACATTTCCTGGATATCTTCATGCAAACTAAAGCTTGAAAACCACTGACCCAGCTCACTCCCTCATGTAACTGATGAGGAAACAGGCCTCGCTCGGCTGCTGGGGCCTCCCCGAGTCCTGTGGCTTGTGGCAAAGGCAGGACTGGAGTCCTGACCACTGATTGCGGTTTCTCCAGGGCAGCACCCTCCAGTGAGAGCAAGCCCACCAGCACTCAGTACTGCTGCCTATTTCAGTTTCACTCGAAAAGCCAGCAAAAACCAAGCTTGAGAGGGCACTTAGACTTTTTAAAGCTTGTTGTAACTTCTAATACGAGTATAACCCTAAGCTGCGATGCCTTGTGTGATGAGGGTATTTGAAGTAGGGAGCATTGTCTTACAAACGTTCCTGAAAGAAAATACCACTAGAATGAGTCCAGGGAAAAACTGGCCCATTTTGTCGTGGGTCATTCAGCAGCAGTCAGAAGCTGAACAGAGACAGACCCAGCCAGGTTCCGAGCAGTCGCTAAAGAGAGCAGCTCGGAGGGTCTTCTGTCCTGAAGCTCGGCTGCTGTTGGTGACCTTCAGCCCACACCCTCCATTGCCCGTCCTGCTCCCGGGGCCTGAGACAGTGACAGAGCCAGGCTGCCCCTCAGAGCCAACAGGACACTGCCGCTGTGAAGTGAGTCGTGGCAACAGAAGTAGGGAAGTGAAAGAAACCCAAATATTATTTTTAAAAGTTCCATTCTGGGGAAAAAAATAAACTTGAAAAAATAACAGTTTCATCCCACTTCTATAAAACTGCTCTTCTGATGCCCTTGTCCCCTCGCGGCTGCCGCCCTCCCAGCGCTGACGGTGCGGAACGGCGGGAACGTGCTGGTGCCCTGCTACCCCTCGGGGGTGATCTACGACCTCCTGGAGTGCCTGTACCAGTACATCGACTCGGCCGGCCTCTCCAGCCTGCCCTTCTACTTCATCTCGCCCGTGGCCAACAGCTCCCTGGAGTTCTCCCAGATCTTCGCCGAGTGGTATGTCCGTGCTCTTCGCTCTGAGTTCCCTTTCGAGGCACTACATTCGGGCAGTGAGAACAGAAATGATCCTGTTTTGTCCTCACATTGCTGTGGAACTCTCTCTTTCTCTTTATTGAGTTTGTTGGAGTGATCTTGGTTGATAAAATTATATAGGCTTCAGGCGTACAATTCTGTAATGCATCATTTGTATACTGTACGGTGTGTTCACCACCCAAGTCTGCCGTGCAGCTTCCATGCTGTGGCTGCTTGCACCTGCCGTGGGAAGACGGTGGGGTGAGAGGCACATGTGCCACACTGCCAGGTTCAGAATAGTTACCAGAGGAGGAAGGCTGCAAGATAAGGACTTGGCATAGCCAGCACTTTCCAAATTAGTAACAAAAATGCTACATTTTTATCTTCTCACATGCTATATCTTCTGCCTCTTAAAAGTAAAATTGCATCAAAAAGGGAAACAGATTTTAAAGCGCAAGCCCATGTTGTCTAAATTTATAATACCAAACCTGAAAGAAAAACTATATACATTTTTCATTTAATAGCATGCTATTTGATGAAATTAAGTTTTATTACAGCAGGAAATTGCTTGATCAAATCTAGGGTGGGCAAATTACTGAAGAGTCTGAAGTCAGTGAACCTTTTTCTTAATCTTTTTTTATTGTTGTTCGAGTACAGTTGTGTCCATTTTCCCACCACACTTTCCCAAGCCCCACCCACCCCCACCCTCAGTCCTGCCCCCTTTGGCTTCGTCCACGGTCTTTTGTCCATGTTCCTTGACGACCCTTGCCCTTCTTTCTCCCACCCTTTCCCCTCTGGTCACTGTCAGTTTGTTCTTTATTTCAGTGTCTCTGGTCATAGAAATAGGGAACACTCCACGAACTTGCTGTCACCCTTACGCAGGGGCCATGCTAATCTCTATCATTCTGATTTTAGTGCGTGTGCTGTCAGTGAACCTGTCGGGATCAGGTAGATGCCTGTTTGAATCTGACTCGCCTGGCCAGAGGGGAGGGCTGGAGGCCGTCGGCTGACTTTTACAGCCAGCCGTGCCTCAGACGAGTTTCCAAACACTCGGGTGTGAAAACACACATACTCGGGCTGTGTTTGACCCCTTTAGTGGTGTGATGGCCTGACGTACACAGTGTTCTAAGTTTCTCATCAAAAGGGGGTGTGAACACCATTCTGTCTGCCCTTCATCCACTCTCTCAAGGACACCCCCCCTTTAGTCGTGGTCAAGATCTTTTCTCTGGACTTCCACACCCGTCCCACGTGCGCACTGTCTGTGGTTGTCAGGAGGACTGTACACACGCGCCATCTGAGACTTTCGCAGCATCTCCAGATGGAGGTGTCTCTCAGTTACTCTCCAGTTAGAGCTCCCACTGGTGCTTGGTGGGGAGAGAAACGGAAAGTCGAGTCTGGAAAAGGCATGGCACTCTCGCCTCAGTGTGGAGCCCAACTAATGCGGCCCGATATCTTGGATTAGATCCTGGAGCAGGAAAAGGACACAAGCGGAAAACTGGCGGAACAGCGGTACAGTCTGGAATTTAGTTAGTTCTGATGCACTAAGGTCACTCAGTGTGACAGGCTTGTCGTGGTTATTATGTATGGCACTGACATTGGGGGCCCTGGGGAAGGGGCACAAGGCACTCTACTGTTGCTGCACCTTCCCTGTACCTCCAAAGTTATTCCAAAATAACAAGGTTACCTCTTAAGAAAAAACATATTGAGGGCTTTAAAGGTTAAAAAATGTTCACAGGGGTTTTATTAACAGTGAGACAAGTCGCAGGAAAATTTTAACTTCAGTACTTGTTATTTGCGCTGCTACCACTAAGTGGCAGCAAACGACCCCGTGTGCCCTACCTGACCTGCTTCTCTGTTTCTCCTCCTCAAGGCTTTGTCACAACAAACAGACTAAGGTGTATCTCCCAGAACCACCTTTTCCCCACGCAGAGGTAAGAAAATGGTCTACTGGGATCAGAGCGAGAAAGAAGTGCAGATTAATAGATGTGGAGAGAACAGGCCACTCAATTTTTTTTTTAATTATTTTATTGTTGTTCAAGTACAGTTGTCTTCATTTACCCCTTCACCACTCCCCCCACCCCAGCCATCACCACCTCCCTCCCCTGCTCTCACCTCCCTCCCCCCCATTATCCCCTCCCGCCTCCTCTCCGGTCACTGTCAGATTGTTCTCCATTTTAGTGTCTCTGGCTATATTTTTTAAAAACCCTGGCACAACCTCACCCAGCCCTTTGTTTCCCGTATGAGAGGACAGAGGAGACTCCCTGCCTCCCCCTCGTGCTAGGGCAGCATATCTCCAGTGTGCGCTCACGCCTCACCCCTCACCCCTCACCCCTCACACCCGCCCTCCGTCAGGCCAGCCAGCTGAGGGATCCTGGTCTCACACCTACCACTGACTGCTTTGCATAACAGGATTTTATTGTGAAGTGTTCTTTCCAGTTTGTTCTGTTAATCATAGAGGTGGGTTTTAATGGTAGAAATAACCACCTTTCAGTTTAACGGTGGGGGGTCAAAAGGCACGCACCCCAGTCACAGAACAGTGAGTCGGGGAGATGTGCATGGTGCAGCGGCTGTGGCCACAGGTGCTGCCCTGCGTATCTGGACGTTGCTAAGAGCACGGATCGCGACGTTCCCATCACAAGGAAGAAAACTACTGTGACCACGCCGGGACAGATGTCTGTAGACACTGACACATGGCGCCGTGCACCTGACACCAGTGTCACTCGCCGGCTGTGCCTCGGTGTGGCACGGGAAACGCCCTCCCTTGCAGAACTGGGGCGTTTGTGTGCGGCCATGTGCCTCACGCCACGGCTGTCGCCACCTGGCAGCCCCCAGCACCTGCGGGAAATGCACCTGGCTGTTTCCTGCCATCAGTCAGTGGGGCCACTCCCCATTTTTGTCTTACGTGTTTTATGTCTGCGTACATTATGAAACCTATACATCTGTACATTTTGAAGATGTTTAAAGTGGTGTGTAACTGCTTCAGAAAACAGAAGGTCTCTGCCAAAGCATGAGGTAGTTCTGCTGGTCAAATGTAGTGAGTCAGCTGGACAGCTCGGTCCGCTCGATGAAAAGAGAGGTGACTGCATCTTAGTTGCCATGTGTTGACAAGGAGAAATGCAGGAACTGTAGGTGACACCTGAAAAGTGACTTAAGTCACTTGCGCAGATCTTGTGCTGCTCTTACAAGCCCGTTCGGCCCCTCAGCGGCTCCGGGTACGTGGACTTCCTAGTCTTTTAGGCACCCGCTCTCCCATTTACCTGGGGCCAGGCGAGATTTCGGCCAGCTAGTTTGTTTGCATGGAACTCAGAAGGAAAGTGGGGTTCAGTGCTTGCCCTCTGCTGTGCACACCCCCAGCCCCTCAACCCCGCACACCTGATGGCAACACCTGACAGAGATCCCAGGCTGGTTGTGCTGTCTCGCAAAGAAAAGCAGTTTTCTCTGCATTAAAGACTCATCTCTAAATCTGGAGATTGTCCCGTTCTGGCCACAGTGTCACTACCGGGGTGACTTCAGTTGGTCTGGAGGTGTTGACGGGGCTCCCCTCTTCTGCATTAGGGCTGCTGCAGGAGAGGCTGGGTCACAGGTCATGTCATTGTCCATTAAACAGCTTCTCTGGATGACGGTCCCTGTGGCTTAGTTGGTGTTTAGGGTCTCTGATGTCTGGGTTTTGTTGTCTGACCTTCCGATACTGGAGTGGGGAGATGGGGCCAGGTAGAGGAAGCGGGCAGAGGGTCGGAGCCAGGTCCTGAGCCACCAGCTGTGGCTGTGGCTGTGACTATCCTTGGCAATGCTGGGTTGGGCCTGACGTTGGGAGGATGTTGTAAGTGTTGGGCTGGGAGGGAAACCATTTTGGTTCGAAAGAAACCTTTTTAGTCCTCACCCGGGGATGCGTTTATTGATTTTAGAGAGAGGAAGTTGGGGGGGGGGGAAGACATCTGTCAGTGGCCTCTCACATGTGCCCCAACCAGGGATCGAACCTGCAATCTCTGTGGTGTACAGGACGATGCTCCAACCAACCAAGCCACCCGGTCAGCGCCGAAACATAAACTCCTGAGACGGGTTGGAGCCTGTGCACAGTGTGTTGTTACCGGGGCTCTCTGTGTCATGAGAACGTCACGTGGCCCAGATTTCTGAAGGCCAGTGTGGTCTCTGTCTTTATTAAGTCGCCACAGTAACTTCCAGCTGTAACTTCTCGAGGAGGCCGTGCATCAGTAAAGAGTTGCTCTGCTGTGAGTGTGTGTTGGTGACAGAACGTGCCGGCTCCCGTGTTTGGGGGGATTACTTCAGACAGTAACTGGTGCTGTGGACTCCGGGCCTGGGCGTGGGGTGTCGGGAAGCCGTAGAGGGAGACTAGGACACATCAGGCTGTAGCAGCCTGAAAAGTTCCCACTGAGCATATTAACAGTGTTAAAAGGTCCCATCTGTAAAAAGTTACATTGTAGGTAAGAAATTTCAATCTTTGGCCAATTATAAGATTTGTTTCTACTTTTAATTTACTTCTGGCTACCTTCAATGGTGAGACAGGCTAACATCTCTTCGTGTGCTTTCTTCTGTGTCTGTCATAGCTCATTCAGACCAACAAGCTGAAGCACTACCCCAGCATCCACGGCGACTTCAGCAACGATTTCAGGCAGCCGTGCGTGGTCTTCACGGGGCACCCTTCTCTCCGGTTTGGGGACGTGGTCCATTTCATGGAGCTCTGGGGAAAGTCCAGTCTAAACACTGTCATATTCACAGGTAATTCCAACCCCTGCCCTTCCCACTGGGACCATCACTGGTGCGCCTACCAGGGGGAGACCTAGGGACAGCTGTGAAATAAGCACCAGTGTGAGCACTGTTTTGTCCTAAACACCAAAGGATGAAGAAGCCACGTGGAGAGAGTCGGACAAAGCAAACTGTCTTGTTAACTGACTGTACCAGCCAAAACTTGCGCGTCTGGTTTTGTAGTCTCCCCTGAGCAGAGCTTACCAAACCGCTTGGGGCGGGGCTCCGGGAGCCCTTCCAGACCTGCCGGAGGACTGGTCGCCGGCCTTGTTGGTTTGATGCTTTGGGAGTCACTTCCCAAACTGGGTCTTTCTCCTCTGGCTAACATTCACTCTGGCTTGCGGGCTTTTCTGGAGAATGAACCCCCAGAGTAAAACAAATCCTTTTATGAGATCAAGTAAGGGTTTTATTCGATTACTATATATTTGATCAATTTAACATCTTCAGATAGCCTTGGGATTTGAACATCTTACAAGCTCTGCAGGAAAACCCCTGCTCCGAAGTCTGGTCTGGCTTCCTGTAACTCAGTCGAGTGACCTCAGCTCTCTGAGCCTCACTCTCCTCCTTGGACCACGGGGGATTGGCGGCTCTCCCCTCGGGCAGCCGTGCGCTGGTGGTCGCTGAGGGAAGGCACTTCGTACCACGCCTGCACACGAGTCAGCTGCTGTCTCAGAGTTTTCTAACTGCTGGACTCCGGGCCTGGGTGTGGGGTGTCGGGAAGTCTACTGTTGAGACTTAAGCAGTGGAGCAGAGTCTAGTTGTGCCCCCAGCTTCAGGGTCAGGGACACTTTGGGTCCTCCCTGTGCTCAGCCTGCTGATGAGGAGCGGCAGTGCCCCCAGCCAGAGACAGCTAGCTGGGGTACTAGCTGGGTTTATGGACTCATCTCAGTGAGGGAGCACGCAGGCCACGGGGAAGCGAGAGGCATCTCGGAGCATTTCAAAAACGAATACACATGGCTGTGGGCTCGTGTTGGTGACTTTGAGGTGGGTTCATGGACGCAGGACACCGCCCTGGGCTGGGTGCTGTCGGGAGGCAGGAGCAGCTCTGTGACCGGGTCTCTGAAAGATCCGTCGCTGGAAGGCAGGCGGACTGGAGCCAGGACAGGCGATGGTGGTGCATCTTGTGGTTTGGACGATGCTGTGGGTTTGTGTTCAGGCGTGATTATAGAGAGGTCTTGTTTTTGTTTGGGCCCAGCGTGGTCACCAAGTGGCCTTTTCTGGTGTGTTTGTGAAATCATTTATGCCCACACCTTGGCCAGCCTCAAGTGCCAGGCCACTTCTGCTAACACCGAGGCCTCTCAGAACGTGCCAGAGCTCAGGAAAGCAACTCAGGCTGCTTTCCTTCTTTCCCGGGTCCCCTTTCAGCCAGAGGCTGAGGAAGTCAGCCACAAAACACTGACTCGTGACCCCCAGAGCTTCACTGTTGTCTGGTGTGGCCGAGCCAGGAGGTCGTCGGGGGAATGTAGCTGTAGCAGGACTGTGGC